>MU759846.1:61659-79373 GCA_026770625.1 Nicotiana glauca
TCAAATTTTGGATCAAAGGCAAACGGACTCACTGGCCTAGTCTTAAAGCCGTAAAAATTGTAGGGCGCCCCTTTTTAACCTGTAGCCGCTTTGTCTTTTTGTTTGCATCCGTACCCACTTATTAAAAAACTTCAGCTTCCCTTTATAACTGAGAAATTTCAGCTCTAGAGCGCTGAAGTTTCCGGATTACTAAACAAAAACTTCAGCTCTAAAGCTGAAGTTTTTATTTTATAACTAGAGCTGAAGTTTCCGGGTTACTAAACAAAAACTTCAGCTCTAGAGCTGAAGTTTTTATTTTATAACTGGAAACTTCAGCTCTAGCTGAAGTTTTTATTTTATAACTGGCAAACTTCAGCTCTAGAGCTGAAGTTTTTATTTTATAACTTGAAAACTTCAGCTCTAGAGCTGAAGTTTCCGGGTTAAAACATAGAAACTTCAGCTCTAGAGCTGAAGTTTCCTAGTTACAACATCGAAAATTCAGCTCTAGAACTGAAGTTTTTATTTTATAACTGGCAAACTTCAGCTCTAGAGTTGAAGTTTTCCGGTTACAAAGACAAAAACTTTAGCTCAGAGCTGAAGTTTTTATTTTATAACTGGCAAACTTCAGCTCTAGAGCTGAAGTTTCCCGGTTACAAAGGCAAAAACTTCAGCACTAGAGCTGAAGTTTTTATTTTATAATTGGCAAATTTCAGCTCTAGAGCTGAAGTTTCCCGGTTACTAAACAAAAACTTATAAAATAAAACTTCAGCTCTAGAGCTGAAGTTTCCCGGTTACTAAACAAAAACTTATAAAATAAAACTTCAGCTCTAGAGCTGAAGTTTGCAAGTTACAAAACAAAAAATTCAGCTCTAGAGCTGAACTTCAGGTCCGGCTACTAAAATGCTGAAGTTTTGTGTGATTGCCTTTTCTACTTCAGCCCCGTGTGCTGAAGTTATGCGAAAAAACGGGTACGCTTGTAATTTTTTTTGCAAAGCGGACACATATTAAAATATAACACAAAAAACGAATATATATGTAATTGCCCCTTAAAGCCGCCCCTGGACTGGTAGGTTACAAGCGTACAAAACTTATAATTTTTGTTGTTTTGTGTGGTAGGTTGCAAGCGTACAAAACTTATAATTTTTTTTGTTTTGTGTGGTAGGTTGCAAGTGTACAAAACTTATAATCAAATCATTAAATTCGGAAAGTAAGAGATAAACAAGATAAACAATTTTCTTACACGTGAATATTGTTTTGTACTAATAAACACATGTTTTTTTGTTGTTGTTAATTCTGCATGGTGGCAGTGCCCTTTATATCAAAACAAATGAAGTGATGATAGCCATGGTAGTCAACCTTATTGAAATGTTTAAACTGTGAAAAATGTGTGCAAATTATCAAATATTGCGGGCTTTAGAGAGTGAAGTTTTGGCTATAAAAAGAGAGCTTCAACTCTCATTTCATCACACCAGCAAAGAGAGAAAAGAAAGAGAGCAAGGTATTCCATAGACTATAAGAAAATAATCTATGAAGAAAAATAGAGTGTGAGAGATATTGTAGTGGGTGAAAAAAGTAAAAGAGTATTTTTTCTTTTGAGAGTGTAGTAGTCATAGGAGTACTTGTACTCATTACTACACAGTGTAAAATCCTCGCTATAGTGGTATCAGTTGCTCATCTTGACCGTGGTTTTTTTCCTTATTCAAAAGGGCTTCCACGTAAAATCTTGATGTCACCATTGTTGTATTTCTATACTTGCTGATTTAACAGTAACTTAGTATTCCGCGTTTATCACTAATACCGTGAATATTATTTTTTTGAGATTTATTCCCAACGTGAAGATCAGAGAGTGAGAGTGTACAAGATAAATGTCCACTGAAATGATCAGGTGAAGAAGGGACATAACAAATGAAAGGACAGGTAAGTAGTAGAAAGTAATTCAAGTGTACGCTCAACACCTTTGTCTTCATTATCTGATACAAAGGTAAAAAGGTGAAACAACAAGAGCAAGTAAACCACAAGCACTGCATCCATAAGCATATTAAAAAGCTTATGTGGAAAGATCGATTGCTACATAATTAAGCTACAAGTACAAAACTTATAATCAAATCAATAAATTCGGAAAGTAAGAGATAAAGAAGATAAACACATGAATGTGAAGCCGCCAGCTTCACGTGTGTCCTACGTACCATTGCCTGTTACGTTGTGTATAAATAGTTTGAAACCTTTCGCTGCCAAAGCACTCATCCCCAGCAATGGCTTCTTCTTCTACTCTACCTTTATGCACCACCACCAAAACTCCTTTTTCTTCCTTTACCAACTCATCTTTCTTTGCAAAACCCTCTCAGCATTTCCTCCATGGAAAACGTAACCAAAGATTCAAAGTTTCATGCACGGGCGAGCATGACGACGGAAACCAAATTATTAAAGAAGGAGCTGTTGACAGAAGGAATGTCCTTTTGGGTTTAGGAGGGCTGTATGGCGCAGCTAATCTTGCGCCATTAGCCTCTGCTGCTCCCGTACCAGCCCCCGATCTTAAAACATGTGCCAAGGCCACGATAACGGGTGGTGGAAAGGTAGAATATACTTGTTGCCCCCCTAAACCAGATGATATGGAAAAAGTTCCATGTTACAAGATCCCTCGCATGTCCAAGCTTCGTAAGCGGCCCGCTGCCCAAAACGTGACTGAGGAGTATATAGCCAAGTACCAGTTAGCCACTAGTAAAATGAAGGAATTAGACAAAGACCCATTAGATCCTCTCGGCTTCAAGCAACAAGCTAATATCCATTGTGCTTATTGCAACCTTGCTTACACAATGGGTGACCAAAAGTTACAAGTTCACCAATCGTGGCTTTTCTTCCCATTTCATAGATGGTACTTGTACTTCTACGAGAGAATCTTGGGCACCCTCATCGATGATCCAACTTTTGCTCTCCCATATTGGAACTGGGACAATCCAAAGGGCATGCGTTTGCCTCCTATGTTCGATGTCGAAGGTTCTTCCCTGTTTGATGCAAAACGTAATCCACATGTCCGTAATGGAAACATAATCGATCTTGGTTTTTTCGGTGATGAAGTCAAATACAATGAACTACAGCTGATAACTAACAACTTAATTCTAATGTATCGTCAAATGATAACTAATGCTCCATGCCCGCTGATGTTCTTCGGAAAGCCATACAGATTCGGATCTAAACCTGATCCGGGTCAGGGATCCATTGAAAACATCCCACATACTCCTGTCCACATTTGGACTGGTACTGTGGCGCATCCGGAAAAGAAGGAATACGGTGAGGATATGGGTAATTTCTACTCAGCTGGTTTAGACCCAGTTTTTTACAGCCACCACGCCAATGTGGACCGCATGTGGAATGAATGGAAAGCACTAGGAGGGAAAAGAAGGGATCTCACTGACAATGATTGGTTAAATTCCGAGTTCTTTTTCTACGATGAAAACCGCGACCCATGGCGTGTCAAAGTCGGAGACTGTTTGGACAGTAAGAAGATGGGGTATGATTACGAACCAACAGCCACCCCATGGCGTAACTATAAGCCAGGGAAAAAGGGCACAAAAGGGAAGGTGAATCCAAGTTCATGTAAGCCAGCCAGCAAGGTATTCCCACTCTCAAAGCTGGACAGAAACATTTGCTTTAGTATAGAGAGGCCAGCTACATCAAGGAGTCAGCAGGAGAAAGATGAAAAAGAGGAGATGCTAATATTCAAGGATTTAGAGTATGATAATAGCGAGTATATAAGGTTTGATGTGTTCATCAATGCAGACAAGACTGTGAAGGCAGATGACTTTGAGCAGATAGAGTATGCAGGGAGCTATACCAGCTTGCCACATGTTCATGGACATGATAATGGCACTCATGTGCTTGAAGTAGCAGAATTCAAGCTAGCCATTACTGAACTGCTAGAGGACTGTGATTTGGAAGATGAAGACATTATTGCGGTAGCTGTGGTTCCAAAGAAGGGGGGCGAAGTGGTCAGCATCAACAGTGTGGAGATTGGACTTGAGGATTGTAATTAATTAATTAAGCCCAAATTTATGTATGTATGTTATAAATATGGAATAAAACATTTGTCTTTCAAGGCAACTTTTTTCATTTCACATCATCCTTTCTCTTTTTCTAATTTCATAACACCTAATCTCGATCAAGCATGTGCACAATGAAATAACCTCTAGTGTCTTAACACTGAACAAAGTCACAAGAAATTAAGCATAAATCTAGGCCTACTGCCGCCAAAATTAAAGTGGAGCCTTATCTTTTACGGAGGGTTCTATCTTTTTGGTAAGGATTTAGTTATACATGTTGATATAACTAATAAAAAGTTTTTAAGCTATCACTGAATTTTACCTTTACCGTGATAGCTTGTTAGTTATTCTTTTTACCAAATTATCCCACCTTTTTATATGAGATAACTTATGTCAAGATTTTGCTATACAAATATTTTCAATTTTAATTAGAAAAAATAATGCAAGCATTAGCTTTATGCATTATTAAAAAAATTGTCAGATAAATTTCTCTCTCTTAACTTTTCTCTCGGCGCAAGTTAACGTGGATAGCTAACCTACGCGGGAAGCCATGGGAGGGAGGGGAAGAACTAAACGAAATCAACAGAAAAATGCAACGGAGGAACAACGTTCGTCAGCAACCAGAAATGCAGTATTAGAGCTGTTTGTATCTCCAAAAGGGATATGAATTGAAGAACTAGAGGACAGATCCAAATCAAGGAACATGCAAGCTGGGGAAACCAACGAGGAAGGAGATCTAGCTCGAACTAAAGGGAAAATGAAGGAGGGGCTGTGTACACTAGTTCCAATGACAATTATAGCTAGATGAGATGAGGTGGGAAGCAAGGAACAAACGACAAAGAAGCATACTGATGGAACAATACCATGCAAATATGGTACTGTAGAGAAAGCTAAAGAAGATGGCAAACAGGAGGAAACTAGGGCTAAAACTTGGGCAAATGTGGTGGGTGGAAACAAATTTGCTATGAAGGGTATGAACCTTCAGTATATTGCCCCAATTGTGCAAAATGGTGAGAAAATTGTGAAGATTGAAGCTGAGGATATAGAGCAGGAGACTGAGAAATAGAAGAATGCTATTGTGATATATGTGATAGGGGATTCCCCAACTATAGGAGCTATGGACATATTTGTGAATTCAGTGGGTAAGTACTCTAAGAAACCACAGATCTATTATCATAATGAAGATTACTTCATTATACGATTCTATAGTATAGATGAAAGGAACCAACTCTAGTATTCTGGGCCACATATGATTAATAATAGGCCAATTGTCATGAAGTTATGGTCGGAGGATTTTAATCTCCATGATGAAGTATTAAAGATAATTCCATTATGTGTTAAGTTACCTAACCTGCCCATTAACTGGTGGAGTATGATTGCACTAAGTAATATAGGTAGTGCCCTTGGCAATCCCATTTATGTTGATGAGTGTACAACAGGAGCAGTTTGAGTTTCATACGCTAGACTACTTGTAGAGATGGACATCACCAAGCCCCTTCCAAGGCAGATGAAGCTACAGGACCCAAAGGGGAAGGAACTAGCCCAGGAAGTGGAGTATGATTGGGAGCCAAAGTATTGCAGTAAATGTTTGAAAATAGGACATGAATGTGATGAAAATAGAAAGCCAATGCAGCAACAAAGAAATGTGCAGCACAAGAAGGTAACCAAGGGTAAAATGATATGGGTCAGAACTAAAAAAGAAGGAGGTAATATGGCAAAGGAAAATGAGCAGACACAAGAGAATTCAGATAATAAGAGGGTTATACTGGAACAAAGAACTGATGAATTACAAAGCAAGGAAGCAGGGTGGATTACTGTGGTTGGCAAATCAGCAGCTAGAGCAACTAAAACTAAACAAAATGAAGACCATAGTGTTGACAAGACTAATGGTTTTCAGAGCTTGATGGATAGCCAAAGAAATGAAGAAGCAAGTACCAGCCAATCTAGCAGCCAAGGAGACCAGGGGTATTTACACCATCCTTATTTTATTCCAGTATGAGTGTCATTACTTGGAATGTTAGAGGATTAAATAAAGTTTACAAGTAGAAAGAAGTAAAGGAGTTCATTAGAGTTAATAATAAAGTTGTTATAGCATTAGTCGAACATAGGGTCAAAGAAATGAAGACCATAGAAATAATCAAAAAAATAGCTCCAGGTTGGGAATGGATTTCAAATGCAAGAACAAGGCAGAAAGGAAGAATATAGGTATTGTGGGATCCTAGAATCTACATTTTTGATTCTAGTGAAATAGATGATCAGATTATTCATGGGCAGATTAGAGTGAAATCAAAACTAGTCAGCTTTGGTTTCACAGTAGTATATGGACTTCATACCATCAATGATAGGAAAATAATATGGCAAAAGTTGAGATAGATCAATAGCATTCAACAAGGTCCTTGGCTTGCAATGGGGGACTACAATGCTATGCTACAGGTAACAGATAGACAACATGGGACTGAAGTGCAGGAAATAGAATTTAAAGACTTCAAGGAATACATGATGGACACAGGAATGAATGAATTGCAGTATGTGGGAAGGGATTATACATGGAACAACCATCAAATATATAGCAAGATAGATAGGGGACTGGTGAATGCAGAATAAATGATGACCATGCCTAGCTTGAGAATACAGGTGCTAGAGCAACTAATATCATATCACTCCCCTTTGAAGTTGATGATCACACAGATGCAAATAAAGAAAATCAGGCCCTTTAGATTTCTAAACTGCATTGCAGACCACCCACTCTTTATCTAACATATTGAAATCGCTTCGAAGAAAGGAAAGGAAGTTGGAAAGATGTAAACAGTTTGGCAGAAACTAAATAAGACTAAGGAACTGATCAATGAGATAAACATAAAACATTACAAGGGAATTGAAGACAGAATCAAGGAGACGAGATGAGCTACAAACAATACAGGAGGATATGAGCAACAAAATGCTAGATACTAAGCTAATTGGAAAGGAGAAAGTGCTGGAAAAAAATTAGAAAAGTGGATGATGATAGATGAAAGTGTATATAGGCAAAAATCAAGGGTGCAGTGGCTGAACCTGGGAGACTCCAACTCAAGGTACTTCTTTGCACAAATGAAACACAGGAATAATACTAATGGAATCCAGATGTTAACTGATGATATGGGAAGGCATCTTGATGATGAAATAGAGGCAGAAATCCTTAGCTACTACAAGAGACTCCTAGGATCCAAAGCTGAATCCACCCCAGCTATTAACCCCAATGTAATCAGAATGGGAACAATCCTTAGCAGAGAACAACAAATGAACCTGATAAGACAGGTAACCAAGGAAGAAATAGGGGAGGCTTTGAAAGAGATAAGTGACATGAAGGCTCCAGGATATGATGGCTTTAATGCAGTATTCTTCAAAAGAGCATAGGGTACTATAGGGGATAAGGTAACTCAAGCAGTTGAGGAGTTTTTTGATACTGCACAAATGTACAGACCAGTGAACTGTACTGCTATCACCCTTATCCCTAAAGTTCAGAATCCTACAAGTATCAAAGAGTTCAGACCAATCTCATGCTGCACAGTGATTTATAAGATGATTTCAAAAGTATTAACTAGAAGGTTGCAGAGTGTAATGGATAATTTGGTAGATAATACTCAGGCTGCATTTGTACCTGGGAGAGCCATCACAGATAATATTATTCTGAGTCATGAGTTAGTTAAAGGCTATGGGAGGAAAGGAATATCCTCTAGATGCATGATGAACATAGACATGCAGAAAGCCTATGACTCAATAGAGTTGGGATTTATGGAACAAATGCTGCATGTTTTAGCCTTCCCAACACAATTTGTAAGGTGGATAATGAGTTGCATAGGAACAATCACATATACTATACTGATTAATGGAGTCCAAACAAAACCTTTTGAAGCAAAAAGAGGATTGAGGCAAGGAGATCCACTGTCCCCCTATCTGTTTGTCCTTGCCATGGAATACCTTACAAGGAAGCTGAAAATGCTCAACAACAATCCAGATTTTAATTACCACCCCAAGTGTGCAAAGATGCAAATCTTGCAACTTGGGTTTGCTGATGACCTTTTACTGTTTTACAGGGGAGATTTGAAGTCTGTCCAACTACTATATAATGGCTTTCAAGAGTTCTCACAAACATCGGGATTGAAGATTAACAAAAACAAAAGTTCCTTATTCTGTGGAGGAATTACACAAGAAGACCAAGAGAAGATACTGAATTTCCTGGGAATACTAAAGAGAGAATTACCTGTAAGATATCTAGGAGTCCCATTAAGCACCAAGAGAATCAGTATAGCACAATGCAATCCTTTGGTTGAGAAGATAGTAGGCAGAATAACATCCTGGACAACAAGGTTCTTATCCTATGCTGGAAGAATTCAGCTCATTAAAAGTGTCCTATTCTCAGTTCAGAGATACTGGGCACAAATATTTGTGCTACCAAAGAAGAACACAAAGCTAATAGAGGCAATCTGTAGGAGTTTCCTATAGACAGATGAGAGCGATGTATCTAAGAAGGCCCTACTAGCATGGGAAACGATATGTATGCCCAAGACAGTAGGAGGCTTTAATATAATAAATATAGCACTATGGAATAAAGAAGCTGTATGTAAACACTTTTGGGACCTGTACAGAGAAAAGAACAAATTGTGGATCCAATAGATTCACAGTTATTACATCAAAGGCAGAGAAGTATGGGGTATTCAGGTGAAACAAACATCATGGATGGTTGGGAAAATACTCAAAGCACAGGAGACACTCGTGAAGGTTGGTTTCAATCACGGAGAAATACAGAGAACTAAGAAGTGCAGTATCAAAACTATATATCACAGGCTGCGTGGCTCATTTGAAAAGGTGAGATGGAAGAAGATAGTATGCCAGAATTTAGGATGCCCACGCTGGATCTTCCTACTAACATTGACAGCTCATAGTAAACTATACACGAGGGATAGGCTTCAGAAGTGAGGCATGCATGTAGAAGAAGAATGTGTACTTTGTAGAACAGAGAAAGAGAGTGTCCAACACTTGTTCTTTGAGTGTGAATACTCTAAAGCACTATGGAACAAGATACTAGTTTGGCAAGGAATGAATAGGGGAGTACAGGGATGGGAGCAAGAACTTGCATGGGCAGTAAACATAGTCAGGAAAAGGACTCCAAAGTTAGAACTATTCAAAATGGCTCTAGCTACAGCAGTGTACTACGTATGGCTGGAACGAAATGCGAGAATTTTTCAGGCAAAAACAGGGAGATGGGAAGCAATATGCATCAAGATTGTCCAAGAGCTTCATTGCAGAAGTCACAAATATATAGAAGAAAGGATGAATAGTCTTAATTGGTATCCTTGTAATAGATAAATGTATATATTTTAGATAAAGGAGGGATGGAGGCATAGAAGAGTAGGATGGAATGTATAGGTTTTGTTTTCTCTTGTGTATATTTATCCCTGGTAAATAGAAATCTTTTATTACAAAAAAAAAATATTTTCAATTTTAGCTAATACTTTCAACCAAACGCATGATAAATTTAATTTTAAAATTTATACCGGACAACACACATGATATATTTAATTTCAAAATCCATACCGAGATAACCCACATAATCCCTTAAATCAAACATATTATAATTATAGGATTATAGTCATAATTAAAACCTGAATAGCTTATCCCACCTTTTATATGAAATAAGTTATTTCAAGATTTTGGTAAATATCGATTTTAGCTAATCAGTTAAACCAAATATTACATACCATAGTATATAGGATAAGTGTAATGACCGGACTGGCTGTTTTGAGAGTAATAGTCCTGATCCCCTATTAACTACCTTTTATGTATCTTTTTCTGTTTATGTGACTTGCCGGGAGGTTTTGTTTTTGGTTTCGGAGTGTTTTGTGATAATTAGTCCCTAAACGGAAGCTTAAGCCTTAGAATTTTAATCGTAGTCGGAACTATGTGAAGACGACTCCAGAATGGAGTTCTATCGGTTCTGTTAGCTCTGTTGGATGATTTTGGGCATAAGGGCGTGTCCGAATTGTGTTTTGGAAGTCTGTAGCTAATTTAGGCTTGAAATGGCGAAAGTCAAATTTTTGGAGATTTTGACCGGTAGTGGACTTCTTGACATCAGGGTCGGATTTTGATTCCGGAAGTTAGAGTAGGTCCGTAATATTGAATATGATTTGTGTGCAAAATTTGGGGTCAATCGGGCGTGGTTTTATAGGTTTCGGCATCGGTTGTAGAATTTGATGTTTCAAATTCACTAAGTTTGGATTGGAGGGTGATTCGTGTTTTTAATGTTATTTGATGTAATTTGAGGGCTCGACTAAGTTTGTGTAGTGTGTTAGGACTTATTGATATGTTTGGTTGAGGCCTCGGGGGCCTCGGGTGTATTTCGGATGCCCAACAGATTGAAATGTGGACTTATGCAATTGCTGAGATTTCTGGTTACTGGTGTTTTCGCACCTATGGTTGGGGGACCACAGGTGCGGGGTTGTACGTGCATAAGGTTAGCCGCAGAAGCGGAAATGGGAGGACTTGCTAGGGGTCGCAGGTGCGACGGACATGTTGTATCTGCAATGCCCACATATGCGCTAGAAGTACCGCAGGAGCGGAGAAAGACCGCAGAAGCGAACCACTGTCCACAGGTGCGCATGCGAAGGTGCAACCACCTTATCGCAGATGCGGACCCAGGGAATTTAATTTAGGTTCGCACCTACAATGTAATTTCTACAGTTGCGGTATCGCATGTGCTATTATAAGCCCACAGGTGCGTGATCGCTGGGTAGAAAAAGAGGATTTCGAGGGTTTCATTCCATTTCAATTTTGGGACTTTGAGAGCTCGGATTAAGGCAATAATTCAAGGATTTTTAGAGAGAACTTTGGGGTAATGATTCTTAACTCATTTTTTTGTTGCATTCCATTAATCTATAGTTGATTTCATCATTAAATTAGGAAATTTTGGTGAGAAATTTAGGGGAAAAGGTTGGAAGTTCTTCAACTAAGTTTTTGAGATATGATTGGGACTTTTATATCAGGTTGAGATAATTTTGGTACGACTGAACTCCTGAGTGAATGGGTGTTCATATTTTGTGACTTTTACTCGATTTCGAGACGTGGTTCCGGGAAGACTTTTTAAGGCGATTTTATAATTTCTTGCTTTAGCCTTGATTTCATTAACTAGATTAGTTTCTTATAGTTATAATTATGATATGTAATTGATTTTGGCTAGATTTGTCCACTCAGAGTTGGATATTCATGAAAAAGGCGTTGTTACCGATTGATTGAGCTTAGTTCGAGGTAAATGGTTTGCCTAACCTTGTGTAGGGGAACTCCCCTTAGGATTTGGTACTGTTGTGAGATGTGAGCGCCGTGTACGTGAAGTGACGAATGTGTACATGGGCTATTTATTGTAAAACTCTATTTTTGCATTGAGTAATAATCTATTTCACTTGAATTGAGTTATACTAGCATGTGTAATTATCCTGTTTAGCCTAGAACAGCATGTCTGCGTGTCTTAAATGATTATCTGAACTCTGTGCAGCATGCTTAGTGTATTTCCTACTTCTTCCTTGATTTGTACTTAGTCTAAACTATAGGATTTCATGTTGTAGCTGATATTTTTATTGGCTGAGTTTTGTATTTACTTTGAGACTACGGAACGGTATTCCGAGAGATCACCCTGTATATTTATTTTGGGACTACGGAATGGTATTCCGTGAGATCGCCCTGCATATTTACTTTGGGACTACGAAATGGTATTCCGGGAGAACCCCTTGCACATTTATGTTTGGGACTACGGAACGATATTCCGGGAGATTCCCTGTTATTATCTCTATATACTGTACTATCATTCTTCTGTGATTTTATTCTTGTTAAATTCCAGCCTTTTATGATATTGCAATATATATATATATATACCAGTAGGGGCCCAACCTGGCCTTGTCACTACTCGACCGAGGTTAGGCTTGGCACTTACTGGGTATCACTGTGGTATACTCATTCTACTCTTATGCACATGTTTTCATATGCAGATCCATGTACTTCTTACCAACCACATCATCAGTGAGCAGCGACAGTTGGAGACTTCAAGATACAGTCAAACCTCTCTATAACAACGTTATTTGTTCCAAAATTTTTTTACTTTTATACCGAATGGTTATTATACACCTATAACAACATTTGACATTTAAATTTTTTGGCTGTTACAGATAAAACTTATCCAAACATCAATTATTTTTCTTTTTTTAATGTTTCATATAAAAGATAAGAAAATTCTTCAAATTTAAAATCTCAGAAGATATGCATATTTCACTAGGGATATATTGAAGAAAGCTAATATATTATTAATAAATTCATTAATTAAACGTACAGAGAATTAAAATCTAAGGCGCACATTTTAAAGCTATTAGGAAAATATATTCTTTCAAAATTGACGGAAGAATTTTGTAATTGTAGCTATTTCGAAGAACTTTATAAGAAAATATATCGCTTGAATTGACGAAGATTCATGTCTAAATTTCCAACAAAAAGGTAACAAATGAAAAATATATCATCTGCAGATCTTCAAATCTTCTGTCTTATGCCACATAGAAATTGTGTTCAATGGAAATGATTCTGTGCATATTTTTTGAATTGTTATTTATAATCTTAAAGATTATATATAACTATTATAGAGGGATAATGTTACAAAGAGCGTTCTACTATAATTATGGATGTTGTTGTTATAGGCAAAAGGCTGTTATAGAGAGGTAAAATTTAACTTAAAAAATTCAGTTTTAAGTAATACTTGGCTTTTATAAAAAATGGTTGTTATATAAGGATAATGTTAGAGAGAGGTCTTACTGTATATTTGCCGCTTCCGCAGACTTCAGAGTCCCCCTCTATTCTCCCCTATGTCCATTATCTTCTGTACTTCTTTTGTTAGACTTTGATGTATAAAGACACTAATTTCCCTTCTGTAGTTTGTGACTCATGATGTTTCGGGTTTTGGGAAGACTGTGTAGCATTGAAGAGTTGGTTTTTGTACATGCCGAGCGGCTCGGTTATCAGTTATGTTATTATTGTTACAGTTAGTTGTGAGTCTTACTTCTGTTCCTGTTATTTTCCGTAATTGTTTAGGCTTACGTAGTCGTAGAGACTAGGTGCTGTCATGACGTCTTACGGAGGGTAAATTGGGTCATTACAAATTGGTATCAGAGCTCTAGGTTCATAGGTGTCGTGGGTCACAAGCAGTTTTAGTAGAGTCTCGCGGATCGGTGCTGAGAGGTCCGTATTTATCTTCAGGAGGCTATGGATTTAGGAAAATAAAATTTCACTTCTTTTGATTCCTTGTCATGCAAAATTTGTTGACTTCAAAATTCTGAACTTATGTTTTCTATTCTCTCACGGATGGTAAGGACACGTACACTCGGAGATGAACATGCACCCGTACCACTTGCTAGAGCTACCATAGGCTGAGGGCGTCCAAGTGAAGCAGCCAAAGCACCTGCCCCATATACCATAGAGGAGCCACCAGTAGCTCCAGTCGGAGCATATGCATGTGAGACATCTACTACTACCACACCAGCTCTCTAGGAGACCCTTGCACAGTTCATGAGCATGTTCAGTATTCTAGCTTAGGCAGGGTTGATTCCCCTTGCCGCTGCCACATCTCAGGCAGGGGGAGGAGCACAGAATCCTGTTGGCCACACCCTAGAGCAGCTAGTTCAAGTTGATATGATTCCAGAGGTTATACTAGTGCCACCTGTAGCCCCAGTTTAGCCCGAGGGTAGAGCAGCAGTTTCTAAGGAGGAGCAATGTAGGCTCGAGAGGTACAAGAAGTACCACCCTCCTATTTTCAGTGGTTTGGCAATAGAGGATTCTCATGGTTTTCTGGAGGAGTGCCATATTATCCTCCGTACTATGGGCATAGCAGAGTTGAGTGGGATTTCTTTCACTGCATTTCAGCTTCAAGGAGTAGCCTATAAGTGGTGGCGTGCTTATGAGTTGGACAGTCTAGCTGAGGCAGCTTCTCTTATATATATGGACTTAGTTCTCGGATATATTTTTTGGGGAATATGTTCCCCAGAGCCACAGAGATGCATGGCACGCTGAGTTTGAGCGGTTGCGTCGGGATGCTACAGTTGTGTCATAGTATGCAATGAGTTTTAGTGATTTGGCTAGACATGCATCGGCCTTGGTTTCTACAGTTCAAGAGAGGGCACGTCTATTTATTGAGGGACTCCATCCCAACACTAGGACTAGCATGGCCCGAGAGTTAGAGATGGATATTTCGTATCAGCAGGTTGTAAGTATTGCTAGGAGAGGAGAGGGTATGCTTGCTTGGGAGAGAGAGGAGAGAGAGGCCAAGAGGTCTCAAAAGTCTGGCCATTATTCTGGTGCTCGTGCCCTAGCTACAATTCAATATGGTAGGGGCTATGTGAGTCGCCTATTCATTTAGCTCTTCCAGCAGCCAGTGGTATTCCGGCTATTCCTAGGCCCCAAGAGCCTTATCATGCACCGCCAGTATTTGGTGTACCTCCTGCACGAGGGTTTTCAGCGATCTGTCCAGCAGACCTGGCCTGAGAATTTTGTGAAACCTATATGTATTGTGAAGCAGAAGAGAATTTTCATTAGCTGAAGTTCGGTTACAACATTTTTGGTAATAATTTGTAAAGTTATCATTAACAACAAAATTATTTACACTTAAAGATCATACACTATCATATACATTTTCTAGGAAGGGTGTTGTTTACATCTAGACATCAAACTCGCAAAGAAAAACCAAACAAATTACATAATATTTGAACCAAACATTGGCATCTATTAGCTATTTTTGAACAGTTTAGTAAATCTATTCTTTCCCTAACCTCTTTCTGAATCTACATTCTGCACTATGACAAAATAGATATTTATAATAGTGTCCCTGCACAACTTTTAATTTCTAGCTTGCTATGTATAGTAAATCATTGCACCCCATACTGCAGCCAGAATATCTTTCTTGAATTGTGACCGGTGTCTTTTTTTGATTCATTGTATACTCTATGTTATCCCTTTCTTCTGTATTGGCATCCCTGCCCAAGTGACAAATAAGTTCCTTACTTCAATTATCCAACTGAATTTCGCAAACAGATGGTGTTGAGTTGTAGTAGATCCTTCCTCATACATGCAACAGTTATCATTATCAACTGGTGTATGTACCATGTGTAGTCTTTCTTTCGTTAACAGCTTATCCTGGCATGCAAGCCATATAATTACTCTCTGCTTTGGCAGCATTAGTGAACTCCACATTAGATCAGCTTCTTTCAGTCTTGTTAGGTTCCCAAGCATAGCAATATAACTTCTTGACACTAAGTAGGTGTCATTTGTAGTCAATTGATATTCCCCCATGATACCAGCTTGTCATTTGTGTCTTTTAGCGCATTTAATTTTTTTCCAATACCAACAACAATTTATTGGTGGAGTATATTCCCATATATCCCCGTTAACTTTCATGTAGATCCCGTGTACCGATTTCACCCAAAGTATATCTTGTTTACCAGCTAGTTGCCAAAATAATTTCCCTACTGATGCAATGTTTCATTTCCTCCAACTCTTTATATTTAAACTACCAAACTTCTTGGATATGCAGATCTTCTCCCAAGCAACTAGAGCCATCTCCCTTTTGTCCCCTAAACTATCCCATAGGTAGTCCTTGCATCTTCAATCCACCTTTATAACACACATTGAGGTAGTATAAACACAGCTCCCCAGAAGTATATTGAAAAAAGCACAGCATTAATGATATGTATTCTTACCAGTATAGGACAGTTGCCTTGAGTATGCATTTTTTATCATGTTTGTAATTTTCTCCACCAGCTGATAACACTCCATTTTGCTCCAATCTTTTGAGAATAAAGGAAGCCCTAAGTATCTTATAGGCAAGGTACCTATAAGAAATCATTTTTTCAGTATCATTTGCTTAGCTTCTTCATCTACACTAGCTAGGAAGATGTTTGACTTATCAATATTAGCCACCAAAATTTCTAATATTATTGAAGTGTTGTAGTGCCTCTATTACTCTATAGATAGACCTCAAGTCAACCTTCCAAAATATTACCAGATCATCAACAAATATTAAGTGAGTAATCTTGGTTATCTTACACATTGGGTGAAACCTCAAATCTGGTAGCTTGCTCGTTTTTCTTTAAAGTTCTTGATAGATATTCCATTACTAATACAAACAGCAATGGTGACATAGTGTCACCTTACCTCAGTCTTCTTTTTTATTCAAAGTATCTACGCCCTTCCATATTAATCTTGACTGAGAAATTAGTTGATGACACAAATGTCATTACCAAGGTGACAACGACAAATGAAAATTCAAAACTCTTCGGTGTTTCTTCTATAAACTCCCAACTTACCTTATCATAGGCTTTTCTTAAGTCTATTTTCATCAGATATCTAGGTGATGCCTTTCTGTGTAATGCCTTGATAGATCATAATAAATCAATATTTTATGGATTAAATATCTACCTTCAACAAATGTTGTCTCATTTTTAGCCACTACATAATAGACTTCTCGAGTCTCACGCATATCATCTTTGGAATACATTTGTAAATCACATTACAGTAGGATATGAATCTGTCACGATTCGAATTTTCTACCATCGGGATCGTAATGACGCCTAACTTGACAATCGCAAGGCAAGCCAACAAATAGAGATTTAATATGCTAACCACTATCCAAATAAATTGCCTATCACGTATGTGTTTTGAGAAGAGAAGAAAAAAATAAAGTAAATGCTCAAATACAGATATTTAGGAATTTTCAAATTTATTAATAGCCAAACAACGATTACAAAGTTAAACTCTAAATGATTACCAAACTACAACCCTCTAAACAACAAGTTGAATTGAAATGCAAAAAATGAAAAATACAGACTCGAATACTTAACCTAATGCAGTATGGACTCAGGAATACATCAAAGATCCTAGTGCCCGCGGGACATCGTTCGGTCTCGCCGCGGGCCTATATGCAAGTCCCTTTTGGAGTCGGTCTAGGTCACCCATTATTTGTTTCACAAAGATCATCACTGAGGCGAAAAATGTAGTTCGGGTCATATCTTTGCATATCTGGCACTTCCGAGTGATATAATGAGCAATATCGAGGATTCTCTCTTGAATTATCCCTTTCTCCTAAAGTAACCTCCCAATTTGTTCAGCCCGAGCCTTCAAAGTTTTTCGATTTTTCTCCTGAAGTTGTTGCAAGTCCATCTCTAACTGTGCTAAGGCTGTATAACAATGTTCTTTTTCCTCACTGAACTCTTTTGTTTGTTTGCTCATTTTAACCTCTGTATTAATAATCTTTTTCCTCAATCTAGCAACCTCAGTGTTATGTTCTTCCTTCAGCCGTTGAATAATGTGGATCCTCTCTTCTGCATTCCTAGCCAATTGCTTCCGGACCCCAGTTAATTCTTTTTCCGCTTTATCCAAGTCAAAATTATAATCACTCACCTTTTGCCGTAAATTATCAATCAATTTTTCATCCCTGGCATTTCGAATTGGGGTTTCAGTTGCCGTTCTCATTTTATGAATTTGAGCTCTTAAGGCCTCATTTTCTTTAACCAGTTGCTTTTTCTTACCCTCGTCAGCTGCTACTTGCACACTTTTTTCGAACTTGAGGTCTTGGACTTGTTTTTCCAACATGCTAATCTTTGCCCGGTATTCATTTTCTTTAGCCAACCAATCCCACTG
>MU759846.1:82619-120886 GCA_026770625.1 Nicotiana glauca
CTTCTAGCACGGTCGCTCAACTGTTGTATTTGCTTTTATCTGATTTCAATTATATAATTTTAATTATGTGCATTAGTATTCCGCTTATTTAATTTTAAGGAATTGCAACGTCGTGAAAATGTATTTTTTAACCACACCGTACCAGTACGCCTGTGGCTTTAAATACATTTCGACTTCGTTGAGAGCAAGATTTGGGTCACATAAATGTGCACCCGTACTTGATAATGTATATTAAAATTGTGCCTAAGATATTTACGTCTTATTACTGTGGGAAAGACCGTGAAATTAGCTAAACGATCCTTCCGAATCTAAAGATTTTATAAAAGTTATTTGAGGGCCCCACAATTGTGCGTGTAATGCGGCGAAGCTCGTCTCGTTATTTTATTAAAGGCCAACTTAAAATGACTACAATTTTTCTATTGATCAATTATTAAAAGGAAATGAACTTAAATACATATGGATTGATTTACTAAGTAGAAAATGAAAATTTCATCTTTTGTAATTCATACCCAACCATTAAGTTGGATTATTACTAGGCTCCAAGATGGCCCAGTAGATAAAATTCAACGCCAAGTATCTGAAAATGGACCAGGCCCATGGGTATACCAATATTAATACTAATTTTGGGCCATTTGTTAGGGCCTTGATTCAGTTTTCACAAATTGCCATTAAACTACTCAAATTATAGAAATATACTACTTCATCTACTGAAACGCGGATTGCCTTAATTTTAATCTTAAACACAAATTAATTTAACTATTTAGCTACTGGATAATTTCTTTCATTTGTTATCAAAACGAAAACAGCACAAAATTTTCCAAATTGAATTCAAAATAAGAATGTAAACACATGCCTAATTATCTAATTTCAGTTACATCACATGTATTAAATTTTTAAAATAGAACAGTTATAAACTCACACCTTTCAGCTAACATACACTTAGATTTACTTATCATTTTCAGAAGAAAGCTACTGATATGCATAAATCCAAATTTGTAATCTGAGTCCTAGGTCTAACTGTCACTTTTAACATCATAAATTCTGCGTTTTATTACAGTCTTATTAGCTACTAAGACTTTAAATCGTATGAAATATTAATACAAAATTTATCACGATCAGAGTTCAAGTGTAGCAGTAACAGTCCGAAAATTTAAATTTAATTACAATTAGACTATTCCTAAATGAATACAAATATTTCTAACGAAATTTAAATAGATGCAGGTTCACTTATAGAAACAAAAACAAACTGAAGAGTTACATGAACACTTCTACTTCATTTCTTCGAATTATAATTACACCAATAGATAGTAGAAATGTACCTGGAAATAAGATGAAGATCAATGAGAATCTAATCGAAATTAACAGGAAAAGGATCAGCAATGAGAGTTCAACAGCAATTAATCACAGCTCCGAGATCAACGGACTCAAATCCAGCAGAAATAACAAACCAACAACAATAAACAGCATATGAATTGACAATCAGCACCAAATAATCTTCGAAACTGATGTGAGAAACTAATGTAACAGTAGGATCTTCGAATTACTTCTATTGTTTTTGGTATTTTTGAATTTTGGAAATAAAGAATTTCTGAGATGAAGGCTTAAAATTGCAGAGATGATTCAGGAAGATTTGAGATTGTCCCAAAAACTTATTAAGAGGGGCCAAATGAAGCCTATTTATAGAGTAAAAAGGGAGGGAATTTTTGAAATTCATATTCTGATTTCCCACCCCTTATCTTATGAATTATTTTTAGATTAATACACTTAGTTTAATCAGAAATGCACTAGAACCCCTGCTAGAAGGTTCTAGTGGCATCTATACTATTCTAATACCCCTAATTGTCCATATTGCCCTCACTTGCTTTCAGTTTCTACCCGTTTACCCTTTTATTATGCCCAGGATACCCTTTTATTCTTCAGTTTTTTACCCACGAACAAGGCAACATTGCCATCTATACCCCTAACCCCTTAGTTTATTTACCAGTATACCAATTATCCTTTTTCCTTTAGCCCTTTTTTATTTAATTACCCATTTAACCCCCTTTATTCAATCAGAAACTTAAAAAGTCAAAGTCAAAATCAAATTTGCAAAAATAGCCGACAATAGACGGCTTTACAGATATAGTCAAATTAGGTCTAAGCACTCAATTAACGAGATTCAAGGGGAACAAATCAGTCATAGGTAGAATCTAATCAACAGAATACTCAGTCACTAATTTCGAATTTATCAAATAAGAGTCCTAAAATCTAAATATGGCTGTGAATCAACAATACATGTGATTTTTGACTAAGAACTTTAACAGGATGAAGACATGTGATTCCCAAGTAGAAAAGATCAGAAAGCTACCATGCTATTCATAACTGAGCAAGATCAGAAGGCAAATAGGCATGTGATAGAACAAATAAAACAATCAGGAAGGCAAAGACATGTGATAGAAAAAATGCAAATAGGAAAACCAGGATTAGAACACTTAGCTTTTCGATTTGTTTCTTGTTTTCTTTCTTTCTTTCTTCTGTTTTCTTTTCCTTCATTTTTCTTCACTTTTCTTGGTTATCCAGAACATTGGAAGTTCAAGAGTCATTTTTCTTGGATTCTTAATCTTTAGGTAGACTCATCGAGTCTTTTTTGTGTAAAAGACTCTTAGGAAATATGGATATTAGGGTTATGGGTTTAACAGGGTGGTTTTTGGACTAGGGGTGTTCGCCGGAATGGAGTTTCCGGCGAGATATTTTTTAATATTCGAGCAGTTCGGGCTTGATTTGAGGAAAACTAACAAGGTAGGGTTGAAGAGGATGAAGAGATTGTCCTATGGTGTTAATAGCAAATACTGGTTCAAAAGTAGTGGTCGCCATAATAGGGTTCCGGCGACTTGTTTTTCTAGATTTGAGGCACAGGAGGGATGTTTGGCCTAAACTAAGGTGAATGGGGTGAAAGAGGAAGAGAAGAGGGTTCAGGGGTGTGGAGGTTGGTCGGAGAAGATGACCAGTGTTGAACCACCGGTAGGGTTCCGGTGGCTCAAGTAGATAGAAGGGGAAGACGAAGGCGGCTAGGGTTTGAGTTATAAGGCTAAGAGGATGAAATAATATGAATACACATCAGGTGTATTGATATATTAAAATGTAATGGTGTATCTCAGCCATTGGATCAAGTCCGATGAAGGGCCAGGATCTATTGACATCACACGACGTCGTGTGATTTAATTAAGGCTCTCAATTTCATCCGTTAGATTAGCCAATCGAACGGTCCTGATCATTTAGATGAACCACGTTGTTTTATTTTTAAACCACTGTTATTCCTGGACCATTTGATTAAACTTTTCAATTGTCCAGATTCAACCCCTTGGAACGGTGTCGTTTTGGTTTTGTATAGGCAGCTCGGTTGATTTTCCTTTGGGCATGGTCTGTGTATTAATTCGTTTGGGCTACTGAATTTATTATTTGGCCCAATTATATTTTGTTCTATATATGGTATTTTGTATTTTATTTTTATATTTTCTTGTATTTTCGTATTTATATTATATTTTATTTTCTTTTCTGTATTTTCTTTGTATTTTTCTTTTAATTTTTCCTGATTTTCTAAAATTAAAGAGTAATTTTTTTTTGGGTATTTTCTAATTAATACAAAAATGGTATTTTGTTTTGTTTTTCCTTTCAAAAATTAGAAAAAGTCTGAGTATTTCTACTTATTTCATGAGTTATTATTAAACAAATAATTATTAAGAAATTGCCACACAAATTCAAAAATTATTTTTGCCTATATTTTGGAACAATTTGCTTGGGGCAAAAATCACGTGCTCACAATGGTGAGATACCCAATCAACATCGGGAATGTGATGTCCAGAGTGATTACACGGGTGGTGAGTGAAGGTGATAGATCCTACCCCTTCCCAAATTTCCTGACCATGTATTTTGAGGATCAAGATGTGGAGAAGAGAATATTTGATGTGAAAATGAAACCCAAGGCACCTTTATCCTGGTACAACACCAAGGGCCCTGACAACCTTAAGGACCCTAAGGGAAAGTCCACTGCTTCTACTGGCCAATAGTAGTAGTGGCTCCTACTCAGCCTCCTTCAGCTACCCCAGACATGGCCCCAGGACCCTCTACTTCTATAGCTCCAATTATTCCCTCATCTGTAGAATATCCTTTGACTACCCACCGTTTGAGCCAGACCCTCGCCAGGATCAAGAACTGGATGCAGACAACCACTTCTAAGCTGTCTGTACTTTCTACTTCGGTGGCAGCCGGGTCTGCACCTCCTCAGCCACAGGTACCACAGTCAGTGGAGGATACTCTCAAGGAGCTTCTAGAGAACCAAAAGAAGCTCCTGGAGAACCAGAAATTAATATTGGATGTTGTGGGTTCACATGGAAAAGCACTGAGGGATTTGACCAAAGAAACAAAGAAACTGAGAAAGACGCGGGCATCCAAGGAGTCAGTGAAAGAGTTGAGGGTAGAGGTGGAGAGATTGAAAGCTAATCAGTTGCCCTTAGAGCTTTTATTGCATGACCCAGTTCCAGCAGCCCAGCCTGAGCCAGAGCAGGATACAGAGAGGCCGAGCAAAGAGGAAGAGGGTGATTCTCCATGTTGATGATGCTGTGATAGACTTGAAGGAGCCGCAGGGAGGTTCCTCTAGCCAGCCTCAGGCCCTAGTGTAGGCCCAGGACTCAGTAGGACTCAGTACAGGCCCAGGTCCCAGTGGAGACACAGGTTCCAGGGAGCCAGTCACAGGTTCCCAAGCAGCCTGAGGACCCAGGGACCCAAACTCATGATCCCATGCAGACGGAGGGCCAATAGCTAGTTTCTTTTTCCTCTCTTTCTTTTCTTGTGCTCATTTTGGTTAGTTAGCATTGAGGACAATGCTATCTTTCATTTGAGGGGATAGCCCTATTTGGATGACTGTATATATGACATTACTTTCTTTTTATGCTTTCTTTTTACTTTTTGGTATGTACATAATTTTATCATTTTATTGCACTTTTCGTACTTTTTACTTTTGGTATGTATATAAAGTTTCGTTCTAATGTATATATTCATTCTCCCTTATGTATATTTGACTAAATCCAGTCTTGTATATATTCATTGTACTTTCTGCATTTTCTCTTTCATAGCTTCTTATTTCGTTTTGAGTAGCTTCTTATTTTGAATTGTTGCGTTTAATAAGCCTTTGGTTTTCTTAATACCACGGATCTTTCCAAAGGTGGAATTTGTGTGAACCAGGTGGCTCTTCCCGATGATGGATGGCATGAAAACCTTCTTAAGGGTTTGAGCCTATTTTTTTTGTTTTTGAGTAATTAGAAGCTAATGAGTAATAGTGCCTCAAGCAAAGCTTCACTTGGGCCTAGCATATTTGCATTTGATCTTATGGTCAAAAACAAATTGTTGTGTATAGGATGGTGAAATTTGTCGCCTTGAGACTCTTGTGTTAGCCGATAATCATCAAGTGGTTTTTCGGGACCATTCGTGTTGCTCAAATCTTAGATAAGGTTGTTGTGGTCACTCGACTCTGTCTCTTTAGCAATCCTATAGCTTGTGTGGTGAGACTTTGAATTGCAAGTCCAAGTCCCGAGCCATTAGTCTAAAACTTGCCCTGAATGTTTGTCTAGGCAAAATTCTAAGTGTAGTTTGATTTGAGAAGTGATTATAGGCTCTCCTTGATCCAAATGATATCTTGAAAACTTCCATAAGCCTAGATCCAAATGATATCTTGAAAACTTCCATAAGCCTACTAATGATAATATCCCTAGTCAACCCTTTTAAGCCATAGACCTTTTTCTTTCAAAAACCATGATACAAGCTTTTACCCGTTCTAAAAGGACCCTCTCTTGGCACCCGATCTTTCCTTGGCACAAGGCAAAAGCATAAGTTGGGGGGGGGGGGGAGGCGAGGAATGCAACAAAGTGGTAAATGGTACAAAATGAAGAAAAGGAAAGGCAATGAAAAAGAAAGAAAATCAAAAAGTCAAAAAGAATGATCAATGTAGAAAAAAATGAAGGGATTCAATAAAGATAAAGAGATGAAAGGTGTGGAAAGTTGAGAAAGGAGAAAAAGTTTTGAAATGAACAAGAAAGAGTAACAATGTGTCTCTCTAACCCTAAGAAAGAAGTTGATGACTCAAAAAGTCAAGAGAATGTGTGCCAAATTGAAAATGAAGTGCTTAAGAGAAGATGGAACCTATTTAGACCAAATATTTCCTACCCTGAACCAAAAGGCTTCACTATATATCCACAAAAGTCCTATATGATCTTGAGTTGAATGAAGCTTACATTAGTGGTGACTCACATAAGGAGCTAGCTTATGGTACTTAGAGCCGACTTGTGACCTTTCTTTCAGAGAGATAAGTGTGTTTCACTATCCTCGTTCTGAGTGCTACAATCTAAAAGCGAGGTTTGCTTAGGAAGAGTTGAGGATGTGCGAGTTTGTGTTCCACAATGACAAAAGTAGTAGA
This sequence comes from Nicotiana glauca, assembly GCA_026770625.1. NCBI lineage: Eukaryota > Viridiplantae > Streptophyta > Magnoliopsida > Solanales > Solanaceae > Nicotiana > Nicotiana glauca. The sequence goes on from MU759846.1 coordinate 89,068, forward strand.
AAGAGTTCTCCTTGATGGGTTGAGTCAATTCTTGATGCTCTTGTGTCGCACTAAAACCATGGTGCTTAAAAAGAGTGAATGTTGTTAATGATTCATTTGAATTGAGGGCAATGGTTAGTCCTAATTGATGCTAGATGAGGTCAATTTAGGTTAGCTGAATTTTCTTGGATTTACTCTTAAGGAGGTGGGCCTTATTTTGTTTACTTGAGGACAAGCAAAAGCTTAAGTTTGGGGGAGTTGATAACGAGGGATTATGGTTTATTTTACACTACTTCTTACTTGAGTTTTGATTAAAAATGTATACAAAATAGTCCAAAAGGCTTACATGTTGTACTTGTTTTGAGGGTATGGTAAAAAAGGTGACAATTAGTCAAAACCAACTCTAGAATGAGTGAAACATGAACAAGTACCAAGAATAAGTCCAAGCATAGTGCAATAGATCCACTGCGGCCGCATTCTATTTAGTGTGGTCCCCAATGCGAAGATTCAGAGAGGTTCTTATTTCGGAAACTCAAGCAATGCGGCCGCAAAGCAGTTTGTGCGGGCTGCAATGGCCTTACCTCGGACACAATCGAGATTGTGTGCTCAGCAAAGAAGGAGTTTAGAGAGTTGGAGTTTTGGAGATTAATGCCAATGCGGTCCGCGGTCCTTTTTGTATGGACCGCAGCAGAAGCCACCGCGGCTACGGTGCATTTTATGCGGCCTGCGGTGGTCAAGTTTAGAGAGCAGAGTTTGAATCCAAAAAGCCTCATCGTGGCCGCACTCCATTTCTTGTGGTCCGCGGTACCCCTGCATGGGTATATTTGTCCAGAAAATTTGGCCTAGTATAAATACTTTCTTTTCCCATATTTAGGTCATCAGTTGTAATCTAACTTTGAGCTGCACTCGTGAACAGTAGTTTTTGACCATTTTGAGTAATTTGTAGCTACTTTAACACTGAAGTTTCTTTATCTTATTTTGTAATTAAATCTTATTGGTTTTTCTTCATCTCTTTCTTTGTTTTCTTTCATTATTATGAGTAGCTAGACCCATTAGCTAGGGTTGTGGCTCAACCCTAGTGTGGGTATTTGATGGGTCTTGAGTTTTAAGGCTTGAATGTCTATGGGTGTTTGATATTTGGACTAGTTTGTGTTTTCCATGTTGAATTAGTGGTTGCAAACAATAATTTGTGCCTATTTCACTTGGGCTCTTCTTGAGACAGAGAGCTTGAGTCTAGAAAAATTAGTCCGACAAGGAATTGGGGCATATTCAAGAGATTGATAGCCCCAATTAAAGGGTTAAATCTAGAGATAGTAATACCCGACTTTAACCTAAATTTCTCGCACAAATTATCATACCTAATTGGTCTTGAGAAAGTCAATTAGGGCAAAATAACTCAAACTACGGAGAGGTATAGAGTGAGAAGTTTAGTGCACTGGTTATATCGTAATCCCCAACATGACAACCTTGCCTTAGATTCGAGAACCGGTCAAGTATTCACCTAGGAGAAAGTCACTTCCCTAGTGCCTCTTTAACTAATTAGAAAACCCTACAAGCAATCATTCTTATTTTAATTTAGCTTATCTTTAGCATAAATATTAGAAGTAATATCAAACCAAAAGGTGATTGGAAGAGTAATTAAGAACACTACGCATCTCTAGTTTAGATAGGAATCCAATTCCCACTTCTAGCTCCCTGTGGATTCGATCCTGACCATCTCGGGTAAAAGCTGCTTCGACCGCTCTCGCCACTCTGTAGTGGTGTAGGGTTGGGTCTGATCAGCCATGGGATATGGCGGAATAGAAATGGGTTGAGTGCCCGGAGCCAAATCAATGCAAAAGTCAATATCCCTATCGGGCAGCATCCCAAGCAAGTCTGCAGGAAATACCTCTAGAAACTCAAGAACAACTGGTACAGAATCAATGGAAGGAACCTCCGCACTAGAATCACGATCATAAGCCAAATAAGCCAAACACCCCTTCTGGACCATATGCCGAGCCTTCATATAAGAAATAACCCTGCTGGTAGAATAACCAAGAGTCCATCTCTATTGTAATCGAGGCAACCCCGGCAAGGCTAAGGTTACAGTCATGGCGTGACAGTCCAATATAGCATGATAAGGTGACAGCCAATCCATCCCCAAAATAACATCAAAATCGACCATATCAAGAAGTAGGAGGTCGACGATGGTCCCAAGACCCCCAATAATAACCACACATGAGCGATAGACACGATCTATAATAATAGAATCGCCCACCGATATGGACACATACACGGGAGCACTCAAAGAATCACGAGGCATAATCAAATATGAAGCAAAATAGGATGACATATAAGAGTATGTAGACCCTGGATCAAATAGAACGAAAGTATCTCTACTGCAAACTGAAACAGTACCTATGATAACAGCATCAAATGACTCGGCCTCAGGCCTAATTGAGAAAGCATAACATCGGGGCTAGGCCGCACTAATCTGAACTACATCCCTGGGATAGCCTCCTACTGGCTGGCCTCCACCTCTGGCGGCCTAACCTCAACCTCTAATACCTCGACCTCCACTTTTATCCGCCTGACCCCTACCTCTAGTCGGCTGAGCTGGCGGTGTAACACCCGGTGCTAGGACCATGGCACGAGAACCATGGGGCTGAGAACTACTCGATGCTCGAGGACAATACCTAGCAATGTGCCTCGGATCACCACAAGTGTAACAAGACTTCGGCTGTTGTGGCTGATGACCCTAAACTGGCCCTGGCAGCCTGAGTAACCACCCTGAAAACTTTGGAGTAGAGGTGCACTGATAGGAACTGGTGGTGCACTGTAGGCTAGATAATCGAAATACTGCATATGAGGACCACGGCTACCTGAAGCACCGTGATAAGTCTGAAGCGCTGAATGAAATGGCCAGGAAGGATGGCCTCTGCCAAAAGTACCACGGCCTCCCGATGAGGCCCCACTGAATCCACTGGAGTGATGAAGCCTCTTGTCAGACCCTGACCACTCTCCTGAGTTAAAACCATCTCAACTCGTCTGGCTATATTGGCCACATCCTGGAAAGAAATCTCGCTCCCTGTCTCCTTAGCTATCTACAATCTGGTAGGCTGAGCGAGTCCCTCAATAAACCTCCTCACTCTCTCTCTCTCTCTCTCAATGGGGATTATTAAAATATCAAAACGGGCCAAATCAATGAAGCGGGTCTCTCACTGAGTAACGAAGATGTTGCCCTGCTGGAGACGCTCGAACTGCCTGCGATATTCCTCTCTCAGAGTAACAGGAAGGAACTTCTCGAGAAATAACTAAGAGAACTGGTCCCAAGTTAAAGCAGGCGACCCAACTGGTCTGGCCAAACAAAAATCCCTCCACCATTTTTTGGCGGAACCAGACAGATGAAAAGCATCAAAGTCGACCCCATTAGTCTCCATTATCCCCATGTTTCGTTTACACCTCGTGACAACTGTTCAGATAGTCCTTGGGATCCTCTAAAGATGTATTATCCTAGGTAGTGGTGAAAATCTTGGTAAACCTATCCAATCTCCACAAACCAACAGAAGACATAGCTAATCCATCATCGGTCTGTGTTGCAATACCCGACGAAACTACCCCAACTGGCTGAGCTACTGGAGTTTGAAACTGAGGAGCCATCTGCTCCGGAGTGTGAGTAGCGGGAGTCTATTCCCCCCCCCCCCAGCTCGAGAAATGGCTGGTGCTACAAGGAATATACTATCCTGAGTAACACTCTCCATAAGGCCCACTAGATGGACCAAAGCATCCTGAAGCACTATGTGGCTATGAACCCCTCTAAAACCTGAGCTGGTCCGACAGGAACAGTATGGGCCAGGACCTCATCATCAAACTCCACCTGAGGCTCTTCTACTGGTGCTGCTGCTCGAGCTCTAGGCTAAGCCCTGCCCCTGCCTCAGCCTCTAGGAAGACCTTATCCTCTGCCCTCATAGGAGCTGCCACTAGGGGCTTAGGCTGCTGATCAGCTGATGAAGCGGTACATGTTCTCGCCATCTACGAAAGGACAAGAGTAGAAAGTTCAATTAGCATTGAGAGACCAAATCGCGATAGAGAGGAATAGAAGTGAAATTGTTCCTAAACTCTGTAGCCTCTGGGGATAAGCACGGGCGTCACCGTACCGATCCCTCACACTCTACCAAGCTTGTTCATGAATTGTGAGACTTAGGAAACCTAGTGCTATGATACCAACTTGTCACGACCCAGGTATCCCACCACCGGGATAGTGATAGCGCCTAACTTGACAATCGCTAGGCAAGCTAACAGATAGAGATTTAATATGCTAACCACCATCCAAATCTGTAAATAACAATATTTAAACCAAAATAGAGTAAAGAAGTGCAGAAATTCATAATAACCCAAGTACTAATACACAACTACCCAAAATCAAGTGTCACAATCCACAAACTTCTAAGAGGTACTACAAATACTGGCTGAAAGAAAATACAATTTTTCTGTAATTAAAAGAAAATAGGAAAACTAATATAACTGGAAGCGGACTCCAGGGTCTGCAAATGCCGGCAGATCTACCTTGGGTCTCCTGTTGGACTGAAGGTAGCAACCCAACTCTGATCAACACGGTCCAGTACCAAAATCTGCATAGAAAATGTAGAGTGCAATATTAGTACAACCGACCCCATGTACTGTTAAGTGCCGAGCCTAACCTCAGCGAAGTAATGATGAGGTTAGGACAAGACACATACATAACCTGTATAGTTAAACGATATACAAGCAGAATTAACAAGTAATAGATGCTAAGCAGATATTAACGGGAGGGGGAATAACATGTTGATGGGAGTACGAGATCATGTGAATAAAGAAACATAACAAAACAAGTGCACGGCATCATCCTTCGTGCTTTTACTCTCGTACTCACCATAACAAATAAAATGAATAATGATAATGAATATAAAATGGCACGGAATCACCCTTCGTGCTTTACACTCTTCCTTAAATGATAATAAATATGCAATGGCACGACATCACCCTTCGTATTTTACACTCTTCCTCACATGATAATAAAGATGCAATGGCACGGCATCACCCTTCATGCTTTACACTCTTCCTCACCCAAACAATAAATCAATAACAACAGGTCAATAGAATTATTAATAACAATCCCCATATCAAAATTTAGTTTCCCAACGTCAACCTAAACTTCAAGTCAATACACAACAAATATCCAATTCCAGCAAAACATGATAAGAACTGTTCAACATGAAGAATAACCAGTTTAAGCATGAACAATATGAATAAAGAATACAACAATCATAAGAATAAGACTCACTTGCATGCTATGACCCGACAACAACGTATAGGTACTTTTCACCTCACTTATACGTCGTACTCAACAACCAAACACATAGCAAATAGACAATACTACCTAATCCCTCAAGCTAAGGTTAGGCACAACACTTACCTTGATTCCACGGCTAAACTCAAGCCTCAATCACCGCTTTCCCTCTAGTTTCCACATCCGAACCACTCGTATCTGTTCATAATTAACGTAATAACATCAATTATCACTAAAACAGTCAATTCCAATGCATAATTATAAGTTTCCCATCATTTCCCCCAAAAAGTCAAAAATTTGACCCCAGCCCGCTTGATCAAAACTCGAGGTTCGGACCAAAATCCATTCACCCATTCACCTATGAGCCCAAATATGTAATTAGTTCTGGAATCCGACCCCAAATTGAGGTCTAAATTCCCAAATTTGCACAATCCCCAATTCCCCCAAACATCCCTAATTCTACCATGAATGAACAATATTTAGGGCTAGAAATCTAATGGGTGTTGATGGAAATTGACGAATATGAGTTTAAGAACACAAACATATGATTTGGTGTTGAAATCCCTCTTCAAAATCGCTCCTAGGTCGAGTTTTTATGAAAGAGTTGTGAAATTTTTGAAAAATCCCGTGCTGGTCCTGTTTTTAAAAAGACTGGACAGGTCTTCATCGCGTTCACGAGAATCCTATCATGATACGCAGTGGCCAAAGGCCTTTGCGTTCTCGAGTTACCCATCGTGTTTGTGAAGGCATACTCCCCCAGCCTCCGCATTCGCGAGCCTAGTGTCACGTTCGTGATGAGCAACTTTCCCCTCCCCCAGGTCCAACTTCTCGTTCGCGATAAACAGGTCGCATTGGCGAGGGATAAAGCCTCCGATGCTCCACGTTCGCAACCAGTCCTTCGCGTTCGTGAAGAAGAATTTCCCCCTGCTCCATTTTTACCTTTCGCATTCGCGATAGTACCTACGCGAATGCGAAGAAGACCATATCAGAACAACTGCTGCAACAAAATACCATATTTTTCTAAGTCAAAAACATCTCATAGCCTATCCAAAACTCACCCGAACCATCGGGGATCCAAACCAAATATGCATACAAGTCTAAAAATATCTTACGAACTTGCTCGTGCGATCAAATCGCCAAAATAGCAACTAGAACTACGAATTTAGCACCAAATTGCATGAAATTTTCAAGAAAGTTTTAAAATTTCTATTTTCTCAACCAAAGGTCCGAATCACGTCAAATCAGTCCCTTTTCTCACCAAATTTTAGAGATAAGGTATAAATATCATAACGAACCTGTACTGGGCTCCGGAACCACAATACGGACCCGGTATCAACAAGATCAATAAATAACCAAATTCTTAAAACCTCTATAATTCCAGTTTAACAATTTTCATCAAAAATTCATTTCTCGGCCTAGTGACCTCGGAATTCGATTCTGGGCATATGTCCAGGTCCCATATTTTAGTACAAACCTACCACGACCGTCAAAATACGGGTCTGGATCCGGATTCGTTTACCTAGAATGTTGACCGAAGTCAACTAAAATTAACTTTTTAGGCCAAAATTTGTTATTTCATAAACTTTCTAAATAAAGGCTTTCCAGAATTATGCATGGACTGTGCATGCAAATTGAGAAGAGATAGAATAAGGCCTTTTAAGGCCTCAAAACATGGGATCGAGTTCTAAAGTAGAAGATGACCTTTTGGGTCATCACAGAACCTGAATTGGCTTGCATACAATTGTGCTGAAACTTTAGGGATCAAAGAAATAATTGTGAAGCTAATTTTCTTCAACAACGTGCCTTTATCAAAGAATATGACTAATGTACTGGTTATCTCCTATCCAACCACATTCCAAGTATCTTTAGAAAAGCCAATTCCATAGTCGTCTAGCCCAAGGCTTTTGTTCTATATTGAACATTACTTGCTTCACTTGCTTTATTGTGTAATGCCTAACCAATTCCAGTTATTGTTCCATTAATAGTATATAACCACACATCATAAAATTGCCACAAACATTTACTTTGTGCCTTTCTTTTGTTTCCAGAAGCTTTGTATAGTGCTCCACAAATATCTTTGCAATAGCCTCCTGCTCTGTCTGGAGCCTATTGCTTGTCTTATTGATAAGTTATGTGACTTTTTGTATTTTGACGATATAACAAATTTTATGATAAGAACCAGATAGGGAACCTATTACACATCCTCAAAGTGCTCAAGAATAACAAGTCTCCAGTTTGGCACAAGTTCCAACAAGTAGAGTCAAAGATGATAGAGGGAACAGATGGAAATCAGTTCCCTTGCTGACAGTACAGGTCAACTCCCCACAGCTGTAAAGTTATTGCACTGTTCTCTTTGCACACACACACAACAATGCAAACAGTGCAGCAGTCACTTTATGGCGCATGCCTTGTACTAGATAATTTCTTGCATCATCCAAGTGATATCACTAGTATATTATCAACATGAGGCCAAGTAAAACACACACTTGAACCATCCAAAAATCACTAAGCTTCTCTCAAAAGTGTTGTCAATCTTACAAGTGTCTTGAAGGCTTCAAGAAAAGAACAACAGAACAAGGACCAATTTCCAGCTCTATGTTACTATATGTCCTTAGTTGTTTTCTACCTTTGTTAGAGTAATCTACTTGTAATTCCTACTTAGCTTGCTAGAAGCATTGTATAGGAAATTATTTTTAAAACCATAAACCTTGTGTTTGTGTCTCGGCTAGTGTTAATTAAGTTGTGAGCTTTGTAATAGAGTTATTATAAAGGGACTTGTAATATAGTTATTACAAGTGAGTGAGGGATTAAGAGTTTAATTAAGTTACAATAGTTTGTAATATGAAGTTTGATCAGTAGTGAAGTTGAAATCATACGAGTGTAGGTCGTGATTTTTAATCCAGTGAGCTGCGAATTTTCCATGTAAAAATCTGATGTGTTTTTCACTTATCTCTAATTGTGTGTTCTGTGGGAACATATAGAGAACCAGGCTCTCTATACAGTTTGGTGGACACTAAGTTTCTTTCAATTGGTATCAGAGTGGGTTCTTTCTATCAGACTTACACCTAGAAAGGATCTTCATGGCTGCTCCACTAAATTTTGAAGAAGGTCAATTAACCTACGTACCACCAAGATTCAATGGACAATACTATGGATGGTGGAAGATAAGGATGTATGATTTTATCATGGCTGAAGATTCAGAGCTCCGGATGTTATCTGCGATGGACCCTTCATCCATATGAAGACCATTGGCGAACCAACAGTGACAGTTCCTAAGATAAGGAAGGAGTACAACATTATTGGAGACAAGAGAATTCCATACCCTTTCTCTGATTTTTCTCATATTTTTTTTTAATAATTAAAAATTTCAGTTACAACATTATTGAAGTTCTTTTAAAAAACATATTTGAGTTAATGGGTTGGGTTGTGAATGAATTGAGTCTAATTATATATGTGAACCAATAAATTAATGCCATTTATTTAATAAAAAAGTTCACATATTCCACATCACCTTCCATTAAAATGAGGGGCGGTTTTAGACTCAAATTTAACGTTAAGGGCAAATATGATCTAATCGGTGGAAAGAGGGCAATTTAAGCTATTTTCAATATGTTGAGGGAACTTTTGACCCTTTATTTGATCATGTCTTCGCATTACCCTATAAATGTATAATTATTAAATTTGTTATAAAACAATAAAAGAAGACGAAGAGTATTGAAGAGAAAAGTAAAGAAAAGAGAATTCTTATTGATATGAGATGACTTACAATAGAATAGAACCCTCTATTTATAGGGAGAGTGTGACTTAACCACCAAGTAATAAATCCTAGAATCTCTCTAAATATAGACATTCATCATAAATAAAATTCTATTTAGGTGGAATAATCCATAATAGACAAATGTTTCTTAAGTAAATAGTCATATACTTTGTATATCTAGTAAACATTTTTCAACACGCATGCTAATTAACCTTGTTTAACTAATAAATAATGATGAAATATATTAGTCAACTACAATTTTGACTCAGCGCACCACCACTCCGTTAGAGGCTGAGTCTTCAAATACGGTTATTACAAGTACTACTTTGGTCTGTGATAGGGATGCTTCAGTGCTATTTGTCCCTGGGTCTACGTATTCATATGTGTCATCCTATTTTGCACCCTACTTGGTCATGCCTAGTGAAGCTTTGAGCATTCCTATTTATGTATCTACACTGGTGGGTGATTCTATAGTGGTCGACCGAGTGCATCGTTCCTGTGTGGTAGTGTTTGAGGGTCTTGAGACCCGTGTTGATTTGTTGCTCTTAGACATGGTGGATTTCGACGTTATATTAGGGATGGATTGGTTGTCCCCGTATCATGCTATATGGGATTATCACTCCAAGACCGTGACCTTGGCTTTGCTGGATTTGCCCTATTTGGAGTGGAAAGGGACCCCAGGTCATGCCACCCACAGTGTTATTTCATATGTGAAGGCTCGATGCATGGTCGAGAAGGGGTGTTTAGCTTATTTGGTGTATGTTCGCGACTCCAGCGCAGAGGTCCCTTCTATTGATTCAGTACTCGTGGTTAGGGAGTTTCTTGAGGTTTTCCCTTCAGACCTGCCGGGTATGCCGCCCGATAGGGATATTGATTTTTGTATAGATCTGGCTCCGGGCACTCAGCCCATTTCCATTTCGCCGTATCGCATGGCCTCACCAGAGTTTAAAGAGTTAAAGGATCAGTTGCAGGATTTGCTTGAGAAGGTTTCATTAGACCCAACGTTTTGCCTTGGGGTGCGCCAGTGTTATTTGTGAAGAAAAAGGATGGTTCGATGAGGATGTGCATTGACTACTGGCAATTAAACAAGGTGACAATAAAGAACAAGTATCCACTGCCGATGATTGACGATTTCTTCGACCAACTAAAGGGTGCCAAGGTGTTTTCAACGATAGACTTGAGATCTGGCTACCATTAGTTGAGGATCAGGGCATCCGATATCCCTAAGACAACATTTCGCACTCGGTATGGGCATTATAAGTTCATGGTCATGTCATTTGGGTTGACCAATGCCCCAGCAGCATTTGTGGAGTTGATGAACCGAGTGTTCAGGCCTTATTTGGACTTGTTCATGATAGTTTTCATTGATGATATTCTTATATACTCTCATAGCTAGGAGGAGCACGAGTAGCACCTCAGAGTGGTTCTTCAGACTCTGCAGGATAGTCAGTTATATGCTAAGTTCTCGAAGTGTGAGTTTTGGTTGAGTTCGCTTGAATTTTTGGGTCACGTTGTATCAGCAGAGGGTATTCAGGTGGACCCAAAGAAGATTGAGGCAGTCAATAACTGGCCTCGGCCAGCATCGGCTATAGAGATTCGGAGTTTCTTGGGGTTAGCAGGCTACTACCGTCGGTTCGTGGAGGGGTTTTCATCTATTGTAGCCCCGATGACCAGATTGACCTAGAAGGGTGACCAGTTCAGATGGTCGGACGAGTATGAGGCGAGCTTTCAGAAGCTCAAGACAGCTCTGACTACGGCATCGGTGTTGGTTTTGCCCACAGGTTCAGGGCCTTATACAGTCTATTATGATGCTTCTCGTACTAGGTTTGGTGCAGTATTGATATAGGATGGCAGAGTTATTGCCTATGCTTTGAGGCAGTTGAAGATCCACGAAAAGAATTATTCGGTTCATGATCTAGAGTTGGCAGCCATTGTTCATGCTTTGAAAATTTGGAGGCATTATCTATACGGTGTGAAGTGTACACGGATCACAAGAGTCTTCAGTACCTGTTCAAGCTGAAGGAGTTGAATTTGAGGCAGAGAAAATGGTTGGAGTTGTTGAAAGATTATGATGTTACTATCTTGTATCATCTGGGGAAGGCCAATATGGTGGCCGATGCGTTGAGTAGAAAGTTAGCCAGCATGGGTAGTCTTGCTTATATTCCGGCCAGCCAGAGGCCGCTTGCTTTGGATGTTCAGGCTTTATCCAATTGATTTGTGAGGTTGGATATTTCTGAGCCTAGCCGAGTGTTAGCTTGCACGATTGCTCGTTCTTCACTATTGGAGCATATCCGTGATCGGCAGTTTGATAATCCCCATATATGTGTCATGAGACACACGGTACAACGTGGAGGTGCCAAGAAAGTGACCTTGGATGATGATGGCATCTTGAGATTGTAGGGGCAGATTTGTGTGCCCAATGTTGATGGGATTCGAGAGTTGATCTTAGCGGAGGCCCGCAGTTCTCGGTATTCTATTCACCCGGGGGGCGCGAAGATGTATCAGAATTTGAGACATCACTATTGGTGGTGCAGAATGAAGAAAGACATTGCTGCATATGTGGCTCGATGTTTGAATTGTCAGCAGTTAAGTATGAGCATCAGAGGCCTGGTGGACTCTTTCAGAGGATTGACCTTCCCGAGTGGAAATGGGAGAGGATTACCATGGATTTTGTTACTGGACTTCCGATGACCCGGAAGAAGTTTGATGCGATTTGGGTCATTGTTGATAGGCTGACCAAGTCAGTGCATTTTATTCACGTTGCAGCCAGTTATTCATCAGAGAGGCTAGCTAAGATCTACATCAGAGAGATTTTTCACCTTCATGGGGTGCCGGTATCTATCATTTCGGACCGGGGTACGCAGTTTACCTCAAGCTTCTAGAGAGCAGTTCAGTGAGAGTTGGGCACCCAGGTTGAGTTGAGCACAGTATTTCATCCTCAGACGGACGGACAGTCCGAGAGGACTATACAGATATTAGAGGATATGCTTCGAGCCTGTGTCATTGATTTTGGAGGCTCGTGGGATCAGTTTTTGCATTTAGTGGAGTTTCCTACAACAACGGCTACCAGTCTAGCATTCGGATGGCTCCATATGAGGCGTTATATGGCCGGCGATGTCGGTCTCCAGTTGGATTGTTTGAGCCGGGAGAGGCTCGGTTATTTGGTACAGATTTAGTTCAGGAGGCCTTGGACAAGGTCAAGATCATTCAGGACAGACTTTAGACAGCTCAGTCCAGGCAGAAGAGTTATGCAGATCGCAAGGTTCGAGATTTGGCTTTCATGGTTGGTGAGCGGGTATTGCTCCGAGTGTCGCCTATGAAGGGCGTGATGAGATTTGGGAAGAAGGGCAAGCTTAGCCCTAGGTTTATTGGCCCATTTGATAATCTCGATCGTGTGGGAGAGGTGGCTTATAGACTTGCCTTGCCGCCTAGCTTGTCAGCCGTGCATCCAGTTTTTCATGTGTCCATGCTTCAGAGGTGTCACAGCGATCCACGTATTATATTTCAGCACTATCCAGTTGGACAAGGATCTGTCTTATGAGTAAGATCAGGTAGCTATTCTAGACCGGTAGGTTCGACAGTTGAGGTCGAAGAGTTTTCCTTCAGTGCGTGTTCAGTGGAGAGGTCAGCCTCCTGAGGCATCGACCTGGGAGTCCGAGTCTGATATGCGGAGCCGTTATCCCCATCTATTTCGCGACTCAGGTACTTCTTTCTTTTGTACGTTCGAGGACGAAGGATTGTTTTAGAGGTGGAAAATGTGATGACCCAAAGGGTCATCCCCTGTTTTCTCATTCATTTCGTGCTTCCGAGGCCTTAAAACCTCATTTTTACTTGCCTCGATTTGCGTGCGCATTCTGGGTGCATAGGAGGAAATCTTATATGTTAAATTCTGTGAAAAATTCTAAAATATGGCTTTAAAATGATTAAAGTTAACTTTGGTCAACATTTTAGGTAAACGAATTCGGACCCATGATTGGACTATCCCGGAGGGTCCGTAGAAAAATATGGGACTCAGTCGTATGCCCGGAATCGAAAATCGAGGTCCCGAGCCCGAGAAATGAATTTTTAAAAGAAATTATTTTTCAGAAATTAATATGGAAATTTGAAATGAAAATGGATTAGAAAGTGATGATATCGGCCCGTATTTTGGTTCTGGCGCCCGGTACTGGTCTTATATGTGGTTTAAGCGCTTTCCGTGGAGTTTGATTGAATTCGGACGTCGTTTGACGTGTTTCGAACTTAAAGTTCTAAATTTGAAAGTTTATGAAATTTGGAAGAAATCATGGATTTTAAGGCTCAATTCAGTGTTTTTGATGTTATTTTGGCGATTTGATCGCATGGTTAAGTTCGTATGAGGTTATGGAGTTAGTGTGTGTGTTTGGTTAGGAGCCCCGAGGGCTCGGGAGTGTTTCAGAAGAGTGTCGGAGTGGTTTTTGAACCTAGAGTTGCAGAAAATCTGCTGTCTGCTGTAGCCCAGTTCCTTGTGCTATGTGATCGCATTGCTTGACCGCGATCGCATAGTGCAAGTTTTTAGAGATTCAAATTTACTCTATGTGATCGCATAGCTCCCCCGCGATCGCATTGTTTTATTTTGAGAATCCTATTTTTTTCTATGCGAACACATTACCTCTACGCGATCGCAATGCTTTAGCCCTGTTTCATTACAAATTAGTCTATGCGATCGCACTCTCCTTATGCGATCACAGAGCATTGCCGCCCTCTACTCTATGAGATCGCACTCCTTGTCCGCGATCGCATAAGACAATTTCGCCCAGTGATTTTTATGTTTTAAAACAGAACAGTGACGGGATTTTTCACCCAAAAACACACGAACTCTTCTTCTCCATAGCCCCTAGGCGATTTTTAGAGCACTTCTTCACCAAATCTTCTTGGGTAAGTATTGTTTAACTTGTTTCCTTCATTTTCCTTCATCATTTATCAAATTCCTAGGCTCAAATCATGTAATCTAGGGTTGAAATTGGGGGAATTGGGTAGAGTTAGGGCTTTTCAATTTTCTTTGATTTAGACCTCGTTTTGGAGTCGAATTTGAAAACAAATTGTATATTCGGACTCGTGGGGGAATGGGTGATATGAATTTTTTCTGAACCTCGTGTTTTAACTAAGCGGGCCCGGGGTCAATTTTTCAAATTTTAGGAAGAAAGCTTAGAAAACTATATTTAGGCATTGGGTTTGATTTGTTTAGCTTATATTGATGTTGTAAAGTCGTTATTTCATAGATTTGATTGAGTTGAAGCCGAATTCGGAGGAAAGGCGGTCGTTGTGGATTGATTTTAGCCGTGGAAGCTGAGGTAAGTGTTTGGTCTAACTTTGGCTTGAGGGAATAGGAGTAGAGTCTTATTTGCTAATTGTTAATTGTCGAGTACGGTGTGTAGGCATGGTGACGAGTATCTATACACTAGTGTCGAGCATGACTGTGAGTCCTAAATTGGTAAATTATCGAATTGGTAATTGTTGTTTATGAGGAATTGGTTGGAAATCTTTAACACTGAGCCAGTAATTGTTGACACTAAGTATGGATTTACTTGTGTTAAGTAGAAATTGAATAAGTTTGGTTATAGTTGGATCTCCCTTGCCGGGACAGTTTATTATATTACCTTGTTCCCTTGCCGAGATAGTTGATTATAATATATTTCTCCCTTGCCGGGATTATATTGTGTATTATGTTGAAAGAAATGGGATCGTGTGGCACGCCAACCACGAGATAGTATGAAATGGGAACGTGTGGCACGCTGACCATGAGATATTATGAAATGGGAACGTGTGGCACGCCGACCAAGTGATATTATTGTAATGGGAGTGTGTGGTACGCCTACCGCGTGATATAAGGAAATGGGATCGTGTTGCACACCTGCAACAAGAGGAAATTTGAAACAAGTGAAAGTGGGTTGTTGTTCCATTATTCTATTTTAGAGGAAATCAGATGTAGTTTCTTTATTTATCCCTAATATTTTGTTTTTATCTGCTATTCCCATAAGCATGTCCCCCTCCTAGCTTTAATTGGTTATTTTCTGCTGTTATTTCGTTGTACTTGTATCTATATCAGCACAAGTTTATCTGGTAGTCTGGTCTAGCCTCGTCACTACTTCGCCGGGGTTAGGTTAGGCACTTACCAGCACATGGGGTCGGTTGTGCTGATGCTACACTCTGTGTATCGTTTTGCACAGATCACAGTACTAGAGCAGCAGCTTTTGGACAGTAGTAGGAGCATTGGGAGCTAACTTCAGTCCAGAGATCCCGAGATAGCCTTGTTGACGTCCGCATGGCCCGGAGTCTCTCCTATCTTTATTTTCGTTTGTTATTCTTGTACCGAAACAAATAGTATTGTGTTTTATTCAGACTCTGTATTTAGCATTCTATAGATGTTCGTGAGTTAGTGACTCCAGTCTTGGGTAGAGATGGTATTTGAATTTCCGCACTAGTTTACAGTTTATTTTATATTAAGACTTCTGCTTTTATATTAAATGTCACATTGTTTTAATATTGTTGATGTTTTCTGAAAGTGATAATAATTAATTGGCTTGCCTAGCTCCTAACAGTAGGCGTCATCACGACTCCCGATGGTCGTGACAAGTTGGTATCAGAGCACTAGGTTACATAGGTCTCACAACTCACGGACTAAATCGGTAAAGTCTAAGGGATTGGTACGGAGACGTCTGTATTTATCCCTAGAGGCTACAGAGTTAGGAAAAATTTCACTTTGTTCATTCTTGTCGTGCGATTATGTTTCTCAAATATTGATTGTCTTTCTACTCTATTCTTTCGCAGATGGCGAGAACACATACTTTCTCTTCTACCGCGCAGCAGCCCGAGCCCGCAGCAGCAGCTCCTATGAGGGGCAGAGGGCGAGGCCAAGGCAGGGGCAGAGCTCATCCCCAAGCAGCAGTCCCAGAGGTGGAGCCTCATGTTGATTATGACTAGGAGGTTCCAGCCCCAGCAGCTCCGGTGGGCCCAGCTCAGGTCCTAGAGGGGTTCACAGCCACCCCAGTTCTTCAGGACGCCTTGGTCAGATTGATAGGCTTTGTGGAGAGCGTCACTAGAGCGGGTTTGCTTCTAGTAGCACCAACCACTTCTCAGGCTGGGGGAGGAGTTCAGACTCCCACTACACATACTCCAGAGCAGGTAGCTCCTCGGGCCCAGGTTCTGGTGGTGCAGCCAGCTATGGCAGTTCAGCCGGGTATTGTGACTCAGACCGGCGATAGAGCGGCTATGTCCGCAGATGCTTTTTGGAGCCTGGATAGCTTCACCAAGCTCTTCACCACCACATTCAGCGGTGCTTCTTCAGAGGACCCTCAGGATTTCTTATATAGCTTCCATGAGGTTCTTCGGACTATGGGTATTATGGAGACCAATGGGGTCGACTTCGCCACCTTTCGCCTATCTGGATCCGCCAAGATTTGTTAAAGGGACTATTGTTTAGCGAGACCAGCAGGGTCACCACCCTTGACTTGGGACCAGTTTTAGAAATGTTTCTGGAGAAGTTTCTCACAGTTACTCAGCGAGAGGCTCTTTGCAGGTAGTTTGAGCGGCTCCAGCAGGGCTCTATGACAGTCACACAGTATGAGACCCGGTTCATTGATCTAGCTCGCCATGCGATTATGATACTCCTTACTAAGAGAGAGAGAGGGTGCGGAGGTTTATTGATGGGTTGATCCAGCCGATCTGTCTCCAGATGGCTATGGGAGCCGGGAGTGAGATTTCGTTTTAGGAGGCGGCCAATGCGGCCCACAGGATAGAGATGGCTCTTACACAGGGAGGTGGTCACGGGTCTGATAAGAGGCCTCGTCATGTAGGTATATTCATCGGTACCTCGTCTGGAGGTAGAGATTCTCATGGTAGAGGCCATCCTCCGAGGCCCTTTTAGTCAGCCCTACAGGTCTCACATGGTACTTCAAGTGGTCGTGGTTCTCAGCCGTATTATTCTGACCAGCAACTTTTCAGTTCACCATCAGCACCTATCAGTGCACCACTACTCTGTTATTCTCAGCGGTTGAGGGCTTGTTTCACGTATAGCGACACGAGGCACATTGCCAGGTATTGCCCTCGAGCTTCTGACAGCTCTCAGCATTAGAGTTCTCGTCCTATAATTCAGGCATAAGGTGATCCACAAGCCGCCCAGCCATCTAGAGGCGGGGGTAGAGGTCATTGACGTGGAGGAAGAGACCATAGAGGTGGAGCTCGGACCGCCAGAGGTAGAGGCCAGCCAGCAGGCGATCATTCTAGAGATATGATTCAGGGAAGTGGGGTCTAGCCCCGGTGTTATGCTCTTCGAGCCAGGCCAGAGGCTGAGTCTTCAGATGCGGTTATTACAGGTATTATTCTGGTCTGTGATAGGGATGCTTCAGTGCTATTTTACCCTGGGTCTACGTATTCGTATGTGTCGTCCTATTTTGCACCCTACTTGGTCATACCTAGTGATTGTCACACCTTCTTTTTGCGCTACCGCACCCTGCGAAGGGTGTGGTAAAGGGAGTTTTTCCAATTAAAGGACAATCGAAACGGGATTCGTTTATTAAGAGATTCAGAGTCGCCACTTGGGAGATTTATGGTGTCCCAAGTCACCGGTTTGAGGAAAAAATTGACTCTATGTTACAGTCTACGAACGAGAAATCCGGATAAGGAATTCTGTTTACCCGGGAGAAGGTGTTAGGCATTCCCGAGCTCCGTGGTTCTAGCACGGTAGCTTAACTGTTATATTTGGCTTAATTATCTGATTTTATAACATGCTTTAACCTATGTGCAAATTTTAACCTTTAACCGCTTTTAATATTATTATTATTATTTTAACAAAGAATTGCAACATTGTGAAAACGTATCTCGAACCACGTCATATCAATGTACCCGTAGTTATCGACACATTTCGACTCAGTTGAGATTTGGATTTGGGTCACATAAATGTGCACCCGAATTTAAGAAAGTAATTTATTAAAGGCGCACCTAGAGCGACTAGCGTACCATTATTTTGGGTAAGGCCGTGAAATTTTGCTAAACGGCCCATCCCGAAGTCTGAGTAAAAACGCGTATAGAGGGCCCCGCAGTTTAGGTATTTTTGTTTGTCGAGGCTCATCTCATTCATTATTTTTTAAAAGAATTACAACGTCATGGAAATGCATCTCGAACCACGACACAATCAATGTACCCGTGATTGTTGACACATTTCGACTTCGTTGAGATTTGGATTTGGGTCACATAAATGTGCACCCGAGTTTAAGAAGGTAAGGTTATTAGAACCGCGCCTAAAGAGTCTAACGCGTTATTATTTTGGGGAAGTCCGTGCAATTCACTAAACGGCCCATCCTGAAGTCTAAGCATTTTTAATATATACATTTATGAGGGCCCCACATTTTGCGTTTTATTTGGTGAGGCTCGTCTCATTTATTTTTAAAAGGACGATCCTAAAGTGACTACATTTTTCTATTTTTCCGTCTCTAGTAATAAAGAAAAGGTCCTAATTAATTACATGCTTATAAGTTCGGGCCTCTTATTAGTTATTAGATTAAAGCAAATGCAAACGGAAAATTGCAATCGAGTTCGCGTAAAGGGAGATTGTTTCGTGCCTTATTCTATAAGCGAACTATTAAAGCTGAAATTATAATATGCATACGAGATTGACAAAAAATATTAAAACAAACTAACCATTCACTAATTAATTTAAACTAACATTTTTAGATGATTGAGACTAATGGAATTAACTACATGTAATACAAAAGCCATTACTTGTTGAAAAATACATCAACGCTTACAAACTGACATCATGCTAACGTTCATCACTAACATTAGTTACTAACATTATTCAAATCGCTATTTAAATGACGTTATTTACTCAAGTGGCCTCGCAATTTCAGAACTAAACACATTAAACCAACATGTTGATTTTCATTACTATTTGAACCTGTAAACTATTTGAAACTATTTTACGACTAGCTGGAAACGCATTAACTACACTATATTTCATAACTAGTAATCACCAACTAAGATTAATTACGATGGATACTCACATGTTTGTAGAGATAGATTCAACAGTCCAATTTATACACTTATCAGTCAGTTGCAAGTAAAAATTCTACTTAATATCCAGTTAAAGATGCGAGAGAATTCAAAAAGAAACTTGACAGCATTTCATTTCATCTCCAACTTCAGGTTTACATCAATACATGATTTCAGAGTGTGTACCTGGATAATGGAAAATAGAAGGAGGAGGAGTAGTCAGCAGTAGTAACACAGCAACAATAACAGCAGTAGTGCAGCAACGGATACCAAGAGCAGCAAGACACAACCCAGTAATTCCAGAAATTTTTCAAACCAAACAAGACTGGTACCCAATTCCAACACATCAATACAACAGAAAAACCAACAACAGAAACAGGTATCAGGAACAATAGGAAACCAGTAAAACCCAACAGCAACACAAACACCCCAGGTAGAACTTGAATTGAACCAAATTTGGACCCAAAATTCCAAAGACACAACCCAGTAATTCCAGAAATTTTTCAAACCAAACAAGACTGGTACCCAATTCCAACACAGCAAAACCAACAACAGAAACAGGTACCGGTAACAATAGGAAACTAGTAAAGCCCCACACCAACATGCTGATTTCCATTTGAACTATTTGAACCTGTAAACTATTTGAAACTATTTTACGACTACCTGGAAACGCATTAACTACACTATATTTCATAACTAGTAATCACCAACTAAGTTTAATTACGATGGATACTCACATGTTTGTAGAGATAGCTTCAACAGTCCAATTTATATACTTATCAGTCAGTTGCAAGTAAAAATTCTACTCAATATCCAGTTAAAGATGCGAGAGAATTCAAAAAGAAACTTGACAACATTTCATTTCATCTCCAACTTCAGGTTTACATCAATACATGATTTCAGAGTGTGTACCTGGATAATGGAAAATAGAAGGAGGAGGAGTAGTCAGCAGTAGTAACACAACAACAATAATAGCAGTAGTGCAGCAGCAGATACCAACAGCAACAAGACACAACCCAGTAATTCCAGAAATTTTTCAAACCAAGCAAGATTGGTACCCAATTCCAACACAGCAAAACCAACAACAGAAACCGGTACCAGTAACAATAGGAAACTAGTAAAACCCCACAGCAACACAAACACCCCAGGTAGAACTTGAATTGAACCAAATTTGGACCCAAAATTCCAAAGACACAGTTATACACTCAAACAGACTGATTCTTAAACTTTCAAAAGAAGTTCTCTCTTAGACTGATTAAGGAAGAACTCACAAGACTGATTTTCAGGATCTCAAAAGCCAGCCTTTTTGCGGACTAAAAAAGAAGACCTCTATTCTGTCCAAACTCCCTTCTATTTATACTGTCCAAGACTGCCTCAATTCATAGCAATAAACAGGCCATGCCAGCTCCTAAGAGCACTCACACTATGAGAAAAATATTCTGGCCCATAATATTCTCTTACCAGCCCATTACTAAGTGTTTTGTGCCATTTTTAATTCGTTTGTCTCCCACTACCATTTGTCTAATCTTATTTTAATTCAAAGCATGGGTAACTTATTTAATTACTTCTTTCAACATCATTATGTCTTGTTCCCCACTATGTATTAAACAATGCCTTATTTTAATATTATTAGTGCTTAGTGGACAGAACACTCAACATAAATAATTCTTCAAGTTGTCAATTCCCGTATTACCCCTGAAATTACTGAAATTACTATTCTACCCCATCTTTCAATCTTTAACAAAACTAACAATTGACCAAAACTGATTCCTAACTAAACACCAAATCACTATAGCTATAACCAAATTCCTAATAAAATTCAACAATTAATTTCACTAAACAAACTCCTAATCAACAACATTTAGGAATCACTTCAACAAAGTCAGATTCATATCAGAAACAAACTTAATAGAACAAAACAAGTAGATTCAAATCACTAAAATCAATCATCAATTGAACTTCAAATTAAATCCAACAGCAATGCAGCCAAGATAAAGGATTCAATGATTTAACAAGAGACAATCGAAACGAAGCTAAAGCATGGTAGAATAATGAACACAAAAATGAATCTCAAGCTATAAACTCTAAATATTTTACACAACTATTAAAACAGAATCATACTAACAAAACGAAAAAGATGAAGGACGGACCTGAAAAAACTTTCTGATTAAACCGAAATGAAGCAACAATTACAACTGCACATTGATACGACTTTAAATGAAATCAACAACATCGAACCAGAATCTCGGACAAAGACTTCAACTTCTATGGAAAAAAAACTGTTCGGATAGCGAACGTCCTAAGCAACGATGAGCAGCGAATCGTCTTAAGCAAGATGATGACTAAAGACGACGACGACGACCAAACTGACAACGAATATGCTGACGAAGGCTACTGGTTTTCAGAGCTTTCTTTAAACTCTTTGCTCGTTAAATGCTTCCTGTTTATGCAAGTTGAGGAAGCAGAAGCAACGAACGGATGGTTATGGTATTTGTCGCTACTGTTCGGCGGCTATGGAGGTTCGACGAGACTGGACGTTTGGGACGATGAAGTCGATGGACTGGAGGAGAACGAGTAGGAGCTGGTTCGACGTGAGGTTCAAGCGTGGGCTATTGGTGGTGGTCGTGAGACGGAGAGTTGGTCGTTCATGGCTGGAATGGGGCTGGAGGTTCACGTGAAGGTGACGACGTGGTTTCGACGGAGGTTCGTTTGGTCGAGGGTGACAGAAGAAGACGAGGAGCAGTGGCGTTGGTTTTGGCCGGTCATGTGGCTGGTGGTCGCTGGTCTTTTTTTTTCGGCGAGGATGGTGGAGGGGTCGTTTGTGGCTGCTGGAGAGGATCTAGGGTTGGGGTCTTTAGGGTTTGCGGAAATAAAACATGAAATGGGAAAAATAAGGGGGGTTGTTTGGGTTATGGGGCAGACCGGGTCGGGTTGACCCGGTGGGTTTTGGGTTGGACTTGTAAGACATTTGGGCCTGGTGAATTCAAATTAGGATAAGTGGCCCAATCCGATTTTTCTTTCATATTTTTTGCTCTTCTTTTCGTTTATTTACTCCAAAATTAAACTTAAAGATCCTAAATTAAATTAATAAAACCAAAATTAAGTTTAAATACTAATCAATGACTAATAATAATTATCACACAAAATTAAACATCAATTAAAATAAAATCACACAATTTGGACATTAAATGCTAAAAAATGCAAAAATACATATTTTTGTGATTTTTCATTTTGGCAAAACAAACTTAATTACTCCTAAATGTAGAATTGAATCCTATATGCAAATGTGACATATTTTTGTATTTTATATTAATTTAAACAAAAAACTCGCACAGACAAATACAAACAATAAAAGAAAAATAACATAAAATCCACAAAAAATCACACAAAAACTAGAACTATTTATTTTGAATTTTTTGGAGTAATTATCATATAGGGCAAAAATCACGTGCTTACAGCTGCCCCTCTTTGTCCGAAAATACGAAGAGCTTTCGTGCAAAGATAAAGTGAGCGAGCGATTTTTGCCCGTTTGAGTACTCCGTGTGAAGCATTTTTTGAAAAGATTTGACCGAACCTTTGCTTCAAAAAGGTCTCCTACATATCCCTGGCTAAAAGGGAATCATGTCAATGTAGTTTGGGAAATTTTGGTAGCTGGGACTACCGTGGAAGCTGTGATTTTGGTGTTACTACAGTTGCATGCTGCTACCGCTGCTTACCGATCTCCTTATTACACCGTGCTAAAAGGAAATAAGAAGCTAGACTAAACTAGTCTATGAATTAAAAAATCTTATCTAGATAATCAGGCTTGCTCTTGTCGCCTTGCTTTCTTGTTGACTTGCTTCCTCTAATGTTTCGTCGTTTCTGACTCGACTCGTCAGCCTCTCTTGATTGCCGAACTTGGACTGTTTATTTCCTTCTTGTGAGCTTCGAATTATTTTTCTTCAATGTTTTGAACTGAACATCACTGCTTCCTTCTGATTTCTGAATTTGGATTTATGTTGGGGGTTTCTGTTGTAACCCTCCGCTTTACTGACTTCAACACCAACTTAAATAAAATAACACCTTTCCGCTCTTCAGGCGGGTACCTGACCTCAACTACAATTTAAAAACTTCAATTAAAACTTAAGAAAAAGACAACACCTTTCCATTCTTCAAGGGGCACCTGACCTCAATTATCATTTAAAAATTTCAATGAAAATTTAAAAGACAACGCCTTTTTGTTTTTCAAGGGGGGCACCTGACTTCAACTGTAATTTAAAATTTCAATTAAAACTTAAAACAACGCCTTTTTCTTCAGGGGGCACCTGACCTCAATTATAATTTAAAACTTTAATGAAAACTTAAAAGACAACGCCTTTCCATTCTTCAGGGGGGGCACCTGACCTCAATTATAATTTAAAACTTCAAAATGCAGTTTAAAAGACAACGTCATTCCGTTCTTCAGGCGGGCACCTGACTTCAACAACAACTTAAAGTAAAATGCCATTCCGTTCTTCAGGCGGGCACCTGATTTCAACAACAACTTAAAGTAAAACGGCATTCCGTTCTTCAGGCAGGCACTCGACTTCAACAACAACTTAATGTAAAACAACATTCCGTTCTTCATGTGGGCACCTGATTTCAACTATAATTTAAAACTTCAATTAAAACTTAAAACATCATCTTTTCGTTCTTTAGGGGGGCACCTGACCTCAATTATAATTTTAAAACTTTAATGAAAACTTAAAAGACAATGCCTTTCCGTTCTTCAGGGGGGCACCTGGCCTCAATTATAATTGAAAACTTCAAAATGCAGTTTAAAAGACAACGTCATTCCGTTCTTCAGGCGGGCACCTGACTTCAACAACAACTTAAAGTAAAACGATATTCCGTTCTTCAGGCGGGCACCTGATTTCAACTATAATTTAAAACTTCAATTAAAACTTAAAACAACGCCTTTCCGTTCTTCAGGGGGGCACCTGACCTCAATTATAATTTAAAACTTTAATGAAAACTTAAAAGACAACCCCTTTCCGTTATTCAGGGGGGCACCTGACCTCAATTATAATTTAAAACTTCAAAATGCAGTTTAAAAGACAATGCCATTCCGTTCTTCAGTTGGGCACCAGACTTCAACAACAACTTAAAGTAAAATGCCATTCCGTTCTTCAGGCGGGCACCTGATTTCAACTATAATTTAAAACTTCAATTAAAACTTAAAATAACGCATTTCCGTTCTTCAGGGGGGCACCTGACCTCAATTATAATTTTAAAAATTCAAAATGCAGTTTAAAAGAAAACGCCATTCCGTTCTTCAGGCGGGCACCTGACTTCAACAACAACTTAAAGTAAAATGTCATTCCATTCTTCAGGCGGGCACCTGACCTTAACTGTAATTTAAAATTTTAATTAAAACTTAAAACAATGCCTTTATGTTCTTCAGGGGGCACCTGACCTCAATTATAATTTAAAACTTTAATGAAAGTTTAAAAGACAACGCCTTTCCGTTCTTCAGGGGGCACCTGACCTCAACTATAATTTTAAAACTTCAAATGCAGTTTAAAAAACAACGCCATTTCGTTCTTCAGGCGGGCACCTGACTTCAACAATAATTTAAAACTTCAATTAAAACATAAAGTAAAACGCCATTCCGTTCTTCAGATGGGCACCTGACTTCAACAACAACTTAAAGTAAAATGCCATTTCGTTCTTCAGGTGGGCACCTGACTTCAACTATAATTTAAAAACTTCAAATGTAGTTTAAAAAACAACGCCTTTCCGCACTTCAGGGGGCCACCTGACTTCAATAATAATTTAAAACTTCAATTAAAACTTAAAACAACGCCTTTCCGTTCTTCAGGCGGGAACCTGACTTCGACAATTTTTTAAAACTTCAATTAAAACTTAAAGTAAAACGCCATTCCGTTCTTCAGGCGGGCACCTGATTTCAACAACAACTTAAAGTAAAATGCCATTCCGTTCTTCAGGCGGGCACCTGACTTCAACTATAACTTAAAGTAAAATGCCATTCCGTTCTTCAGGCGGGCACCTGACTTCAACAACAACTTAAAGTAAAACGCCATTCCGTTCTTCAGGCGGGCACCTGACTTCAACTATAACTTAAAGTAAAACACCCTTCCGTTTTTCAGGCGGGCACCTGACTTCAACAACATCTTAAAGTAAAACACCATTCCATTCTTCAGGCGGGCACCTGACCTTAACAACAACTTAAAGTAAAATGCCATTTCGTTCTTCAGGCGGGCACCTGACTTCAACTATAATTTAAAAACTTTAAATGCAGTTTAAAAAACAACGCCTTTTCGTTATTCAGGGGGGAACCTGACTTCAACAATAATTTAAAACTTCAATTAAAACTTAAAACAAAGCCATTCCGTTCTTCAGGCGGGCACCTGACTTCAACAATAATTTAAAACTTCAATTAAAACTTAAACTAAAACGCCATTCCGTTCTTCAGGCAGGCACCTGACTTCAACAACAACTTAAAGTAAAACGCCATTCTGTTCTTCACGCGGGCACCTGACTTCAACTATAACTTAAAGTAAAATGCCATTCTGTTCTTCACGCGGGCACCTGACTTCAACTATAACTTAAAGTAAAACGCCATTTCGTTCTTCAGGCGGACACCTGACTTCAACAACAACTTAAAGTAAAACGCCATTCCGTTCTTCAGGCGGGCACCTGACTTTAACTATAACTTAAAGTAAAATGCCCTTCCGTTTTTCAAGAAGGCACCTGACTTCAACAACAGCTTAAAGTAAAACGCCATTCCGTTCTTCAGGCGGGCACCTGACCTCAACAACTAAACAAAAGGTAACGCCTCTGTTCTACGGGCGGGCTCCCGACGTCATCAACTTACCTTATCTACATCCTACTACTGTTGTCCTTTCTTTGCCTTGTAAACCATTTCCTTCTACTGGAATTACCTTCAGAACCTCTTCCTTCAAAACAAAACTTGTGTTGTCTTCCCTAGAAACTGTTGGGGAATTAATTACTTACCTGCTGGGGATAATACTGCTAGAGGAATCTCTCTTCTTCCCCTTCTTTCTTTTTTTTTTTCAAAGCTACTCTCTTCTAAACTTTTATTTTCTCTCAACACTGTTGGGGATAAAAGTGTTATCAGCTGGGGATATCGTTGTTGAGGATAACGCTGCTGGGGGAATTTTATTCCTTCAAAATTGGTGCTTCATTCTTCTGGAAGCTGCTGGGAATGACACTGGCTTTTGCTCTTTCTGAACACCAGTTCCGTCCCTTTGTTCTGTCCGCTGGGGTACGACTCCTTTCATTAAAATTTGTTATTTTCTTTATTTCAACACTGCTGGGATAACACTGGTTCAAAGATCACTTCCCTTGTGTTATTTGGCTTCTTCCCCAAGCGGATAACTAGTTTCCAGAAAATTTTCAAAAATGAAAAGAAAATTTTCTGCCCCAGTTTGATAATCTTCCTCGTGGCATGCCTTTCCATAAATGCCATTTCCTTTTTCCTATTTTAAATCAAAGAAAACTTATTAGTTTAAAATGCGGTGGTTGGTTGTGATACTCCTGCCGGGGATGGTTCTCTTTTTCTCCTTCCCTGCTCTGCGTTTCATTATCAAAACTTGCTGGGGATGTTATTATTTGTTGGGGATGATATTTATGCTGGGGATAGTTTTTCCCTTTCTTGATTCCCCGCCCTCCTTGATGACTCTTTATGCACAAGCCTTTCGTCATTGCTTTCCACTGGTATCCTGACCACCCAAATTCCTATGACAGTGACCCTGCTTGAGGATCTTGTATGTTTTACTGGTGAACCATTTTCTTCGTTCATCCTTGTCACTGGAAATGCCTTTTCTGATGGGGATATCCCCCCTTCTTTTGTGGCATATGTAGGGAACGGGCATTTCCCCGACCTTTGAGTCTCACTGGCCTTGGCCTTGAGGTCATTAACCTTCGCTTTTTTATGGAGGTATCCTCCTTGACACTGATCCACCCCTTTGTCAATTTCCTCTTACTGGGGAATATTCTTCTAGACATTGGCCTTGCGCTTGTTCCCTCCTGACTTATACCAATTGGGTGTACCAATCAGATTCCGTCTTGCATAATTGGAAAGCTTGATGGCAAATTTTGAAGTCATTTCTAACTTGTTCTGACCAAACAGACTCTACTGGGGAATTTTTTTTTTTTTTTATGAAAGTAGAAAGATAAAAGGAAACAAAAATAGAAGACAAAGAAAAAGATGACTCTCTAACAAGCGAAAAAATAAAAACCCTATCAAACGCGGATACCGACTCTAATGGTCATGACATGCACATATGGTCTATCCTCCGTCGTCAATCTTATTTCAAGATCTTCATTTGGTGATTCCCCATCTGATTCTCACCCTTACTTGACTTGTAGTGCCCTAAGGTTTTCGCTATCAAGCCTTTCTCATTTTGGTTTTTCTCTTAGCTTTCATCGCCTCATGGCGCCTGTGAAGGTTTTCACCGGTAAGACTCTCTCATTTTATTTATTTTTTTTCAGCTGGGGATTGGGGTGTTACCGCTAAGACTCTCTCGTATTTCCTTTCTGTTAGGGATCAGAGTCTTTTTTGCTGGTAATCAGAGTGTTATGTTTTGGTAAGATTCTCCCATTTTCCTGACTTGGCCTCTTTTGAAGACTGATCGGAAGGCCTTTCTTTGAACCGTAATGTGGATTTGGATAGGGCTAGAAAGAAAGGGTACTTGAAAGCTCAAAAAAAATCAACTTGGGTTTAAAATTACAACCTTCGAAATTAAACTGATTTATAATAAAAACTTTTGCCTCAGTTTCTTGCTTGGGGGTTTTTTATTTTTATTTACACTATGACCGAGCCGTGAAGCGCCTACGTATCCTCTTTGAGGAATCAGGTCAGACGTAGTTCCCAATTCCTCGTTGTTCTAGTTTTTCTTTTCTTTTTTTTCTTTTTTTTTCTTTTTTTTCTGTTTTTTTTTTCTTTATCTTTTGTTTTCTTTTGTTGTTGTTTTTTTCTTTTCTCTTTTTTTTTATCTTCCACGTTTGTGTTTCTAGTATTTGCTACTGATTTCGAATGAGGGGTATGAAAGAAAATAAATAAGGCTCAAAGGGTTACCGAAGGAAAAAGTGTTAAGATAGCAGAATAAAATGCCTTCGTCATTCCAATCTTCAAAACATGCCAAGTGCAAACAACGCCATTAGACATTCGCTATATCTTTAAAGCACTGTTGGGCAACACTCTCATTTTCATTATTACGAACGACCCCCATGACAACATGGCCAACTTGCCTTTAACGGTGTTTCTTTTTGCTTGCCCCAGTTTCACATGACTCGGGTTCCAAATAATCTCAAGCCGTTCTTTTTCCCTTTAAATGTCCCGATCACCTCCCACTGGCTTTACGATTAACTTTTAAGATTAGGCCAAAATTATGTGCGTAGGCCATGTCACTAGAGTTGACGGAAAAAAGGACTATAAAGAGGAAAGACTTAATCAAAGAAAAATGACTAGAAATAATGGAAGACAGAGAATTGTATTAGACAGTGAAACGGTTCGAACAACACGACAAACATAATAAACTGGGGTATGACCCTGTGAACAAACCTAGACAACACTAAACGGGATACTACAAACAAAGGAACTAGATAAAATGATATAAGGGTTTGAATTACAAGACGATATCTGGATTACAACCCTAAAATAACCCGGTCAACAGAAATGACAACAACCTAAGCCACCAAAGCTCCTCTCCGGCTAACCCACAAATGGAGCATCTTTCCGATTACCAAGCACTGCATCTTTAGCCACTGCCTTCTACATCAACCATACGGGTGTCGGTTGTATCCGTATTTTGTACGACAACGTCGCCTGCATTAATAAGCTCCTGAATTGCTTTTTTCAGCTTCCAACATTTTTCTATGTCATGCCCCGGGGCCTTTGAGCAATATGCGCACCTTTGAGAAAAATCACACCTCTTTGACCGATGATTTGGCATTTTTATCTGAATTCGTTTCAACATGACCACTTGCTTCAACTTCTGGAACAAACTGGCATACGATTCTCCCATAGGGGTAAGAGCCTTTTCTCGTTTCAGCAACCTCTCATTTCTAAATGCCTGATTTGGTCTAAAACTTGACCCGTCGGGTTTCTGGTATGCTCGTGGGGAGAAGTAGGGGCCAGGAGAATTATAAGGATATCCACGGATTCGATATAGAGGCTGAGGGCCTTTAGCAAGGACGACCACTGGACCTTGTCATTGGGGAGGTTCAACCTGCGGGCCCTGTTGGGGACCTTGTGAGCAACCTCGGAGGGGTAATGCTGGGCAATATGAGCTTCGGGTGGGTTTTCATTGTCGGGAACAGTGGATGTGACTGGAGAGCACTTCTGGGAAAAGATAGATGGATGCCGAGTGATGAAGCTACTAGGGTGGCTGGGAAAGTTGTGATACGCGGGTATATATGGAGAGTGTGGCGGATCATCTGGCATTGCGCTTGGTGTTCGAGTAAAGACAGAGTCCAGGAAGCTAGGTGGTGGCGGGGGCGGTGCTTCCCTAGCCGTACATGCCCGATACCTGTCTGCCACATGTTGTCTCAACATTTTCACTTTTTCTACCAACCCATGGTTCCGTTCAACCAGTTGTTGTCGGTCATCGGTGCCAGCCCACTCGGTTCTGAGGTTCTTTGCCATTTTCCTTTGACTTTGCGTTGCACGGAAGAGCTATTTTAGAAACCACAACCAACCACCTCAACTTTCACTATAATTCAAAATAAAACATGTTAGAACGGACTCAGTCAGTCCTTATTATTAACCCTTTTTTTTGTGTGGACTCAGTCAGTCCTTATTATTATTATAAATGTGGTCAAATCTTATGGGGATTGCCTACGTATCATGACCCCGCATGAATCAGACCTTGCGTAGTTCGCGCAGATAAAAGGCAAACAATAAAACATTTTTTTCAGGAATTTTCAATTTTCACAACAAAAACAAACTTGATTACAAAGTTTTAAAAACTGACCATACTAACAGACTTTGACGAAAAGAATACTGACAGACTTGAAAATCAAACGACACACATGCTCTAATCTGAAGAAATACAAATTAAAAACAGACTGGCAGATTCCTTTCATGTTTGCCAATTTCAACCAAATGGCTATTTCTGCAAACGTGGCCACTTCTCTATTTCACATGAATTTTGAGGCCTGGAAGGATTATTTTACAAATTTGTCCGTTCTTTTACGAAAATAGCCTTTCAACAACTGAGAGATACTCTAAGCCTATCTCGGCAAGAACGGTTTACTACACTGCCGAAACTGGCTCGGTTTATTTTGACCAAAAATCACAAAGGCATTCACTTGCCCACTGACTATTTTTTTCTTTTTATTTTTATTTTTTTTTCAAATTAAAAAAAAAGACTCGGTTTTGCAAACACGGCCTTTCAGCACCTCGGGGGCGAAGATTTTAAGGCTGCGTTAGCTAACCGACCAAAATCCTAAAATAACCAAAGGTGGCCGTTTATGCAAAGTTAGACTTCCGGCGTCCCTTTCGGGAACATTCGGCTATTTATGGCAAAAACAACATCACCGACTTATTTATGACTATTTTCTTATTTTTCAAAAATAGAAAACCCGATATTGCAAACACGGCCTTTCAGCGCCTCGGGGACGAAGATTTCAAGGTTGTGTGGATCAACCGACCAAAAATCTACAAAATGACCATGGGTGGCCGTTTATGCAAATTCAGCCTTCCGGCGTCCCTTTCGGGTACATTCGGCTATTTTCGGCAAAACAGCATCACCAACTTGTTTATGACTAAAATTAAAATTTGACATTTTTGGCTATTTTTTGCAAAAGGGGAGGTTGGACCCGATGAGGGTTGCCTACTTATCTCACATCCGGTGAGAATCAAATCAGCGTAGTTCTGCCAATAAAACTGAACTTTATTTGAAAACAAAATACAGATTTTTTTATTTATTTTTTTTCATAAATAAAATGAATTATTTTTTCATTTTAAAACACAAACTTTTTTTTTTGAAAACCAAATCATATTTTTTTTATGGGCAAATGAAGCAGAATATTTTTCTTTTTTTTTTGAAAACGTTTTTTTTCAGTGAAAAATAAAACAAACTATTTTGAAAAATAAAACTCTTTTTTTTTATTGACACATAAAAGAAACTATAAAAACATTTTTTTTCTTTCTCACTGGCAAATAAAACAGACTATTTCAAAAATAAAAACTTCCATTTTTTTTCTTTTCATCGGCAAATAAAAATATATATTTTTTTTCATTTTCTCAAAAATCCGGCAGAGTTTCGACACTACTCGAACATTGTTTTTTTTTTCTAAAAATGAGTAGTTATCTCTTTACACGGTTATTTTTTCTTTTTCACAATTTTTCAAAATTTTTGATTTCACAAGCCGGTCAGCACGCAAGTCTGAAGCAAATAAATGCGCAAAAAAACAATATCCAGCAGGATGCTCTTTCCATTTCAGGTTACCTGTCCTAGACGGACCCAGCCCCTGTGTTGAGTCCCCTAAGTCAAATGCAACATGATGCAAATAAGCGTTCCTACTAGGGATCTGGCATGAAGTCAAGTTATTCTAGGTTTAAAACCTAGGTATGTGTTCTAGATAGTGCACCCGAGCGGACAACTCGAGTCGGGGAGGGGGCTACGTACCGGGGACCCGCGAGATCGTCCGACTTTGTAACTTGTCCGAGCCCTTTTCTTATTTCAAGGTATGACACTAACAGAATAGGGAGTCTCAACCAGTGAGCACATCCCCGGAGGTAAGAAGAGAAGGGTTCGGCA
>MU759846.1:125442-138160 GCA_026770625.1 Nicotiana glauca
TATCCAGTTAAAGATGCGAGAGAATTCAAAAAGAAACTTGACAACATTTCATTTCATCTCCAACTTCAGGTTTACATCAATACATGATTTCAGAGTGTGTACCTGGATAATGGAAAATAGAAGGAGGAGGATTAGTTAGCAGTAGTAACACAACAACAATAATAGCAGTAGTGCAGCAGCAGATACCAACAACAACAAGACACAACCCAGTAATTCCAGAAATTTTTCAAACCAAGCAAGACTGGTACTCAATTCCAACACAGCAAAACCAACAACAGAAACCGGTACCAGTAACAATAGGAAACTAGTAAAACCCCACGGCAACACAAACACCCCAGGTAGAACTTGAATTGAACCAAATTTGGACCCAAAATTCCAAAGACACAGTTATACACTCAAACAGACTGATTCTTAAACTTTCAAAAGAAGTTCTCTCTTAGATTGATTAAGGAAGAACTCACAAGACTGATTTTCAGGATCTCAAAAGCCAGCCTTTTTCGGACTAAAAAAAAGACCTCTATTCTGTCCAAACTCCCTTCTATTTATACTGTTCAAGACTGCCTCTATTCATAGCAATAAACAGGCCCTGCCAGCTCTTAAGAGCACTCACACTAATAGAAAAATATTCTGGCCCATAATATTCTCTTATCAGCCCATTACTACGTGTTTTGTGTCATTTTTAATTTGTTTGTCTCCCACGACCATTTGTCTAATCTTATTTTAATTCAAAGCATGGGTAACTTATTTAATTACTTCTTTCAACACTATTATATCTTGTTCCCTACTATGTATTAAACAATGCCTTATTTTAATATTATTAGTGCTTAGTGGACAGAACACTCAACATAAATAATTCTTCAAGTTATCAATTCCCGTATTACCCCTGAAATTACTGAAATTACTATTCTACCCCATTCTTCAATCTTTAACAAAACTAACAATTGACCAAAACTGATTCCTAACTAAACACCAAATCACTACAGCTAAAACCAAATTCCTAATCAAATTCAACAATTAATTTCACTAAACAAACTCCTAATCAACAACATTTAGGAATCACTTCAACAAAGTCAGATTCATATCAGAAACAAACTTAATATAACAAAACGAGTAGATTCAAATCACTAAAATCAATCATCAATTGAACTTCAAATTAAATCCAACAGCAATACAACCAAGATGAAGGATTCAATGATTTAACAAGAGACAATCAAAACGAAGCTAAAGCATGGTAAAATAATGAACACAAAAATGAATCACAAGCTATAAACTCTAAATATTTTACACAACTATTAAAATAGAATCATACTAACAAAACGAAAAAGATGAAGGACGAACCGGAAGAAACTTTCCGATTAAACCGAAATAAAGCAACAATTACAACTGCACATTGATACGACTTTAAATGAAATCAACAACATCGAACCAGAATCTCGGACGAAGATTTCAACTTCTACGGAAACAAAAACTATTCGGATATCGAATGTCCTAAGCAACGATGAGCAGCGAATCGTCTTAAGGAAGATGATGACTGAAGACGACGACGACCAAACTGACAACGATGACTGACGACGAATATACTGACGAAGGCTGCTGGTTTTCAGAGCTTTCTTTAAGCTCTTTGCTCGTTAATGACTGCCTGTTTATGCTGGTTGAGCAAGCAGAAGCAACAAATGGATGGCTATGGTGTTAGTCTCTTCTGTCCGGCGGCTATGGAGGTTCGACGAGACTGGACGTTTGGGTGGTGCATTTGGGACGATGAAGTTGACGCACTGGAGGAGAACGAGTAGGAGCTAGTTCGACGTGAGGTTCAGGCGTGGGCTGTTGGTGGTGGTCTTGAGACGGAGAGTTGTTCGTTCATGGCTGGAATGGGGCTGGAGATTCACGTGAAAGTGACGACGTAGTTTCGACGGAGGTTCATTTGGTCGAGGGTGACAGAAGAAGACGAGGAGCAGTGGCGTTGGTTTTGGCCGGTCATGTGGCTGGTGGTCGCTGGTCTTTTTTTCCGGCGAGAATGGTGGAGAGTTCGTCTGTGGCTGCTGGAGAGGATCTAGGGTTGGGGTCTTTAGGGTTTGGGGAAATAAAAACATGAAATGAGAAAAATGAGGGGGTTGTTTGGGTTATGGGGCAGACCGGGTCGGGTTGACCCGGTGGGTTTTGGGTTGGACTTGTAAGACAATTAGTCCAGGTGAATTCAAATTAGGATAAGGGGCCCAATCCAATTTTTCTTTCATATTTTTTCCTCTTCTTTTCGTTTATTTGCTCCAAAATTAAACGTAAAGATCCTAAATTAAATTAATAAAATAAAAATTAACTTAAAATACTAATCAATGACTAATAATAATTATCACACAAAATTAAACATCAATTAAAATAAAATCACACAATTTGAACATTAAATTCTAAAAATGCAAAAATACATATTTTTGTGATTTTTCATTTTTGCAAAACAAACTTAATTACTCCTAAATGTAGAATTGAATCCTAGATGCAAATGTGACATATTTTTGTATTTTATATTAATTTAAACAAACAAACACGCACAGAAAAATACAAACAATAAAAGAAAAATAACACAAAATCCACAAAAAATCACACAAAAACCAAAACTATTTTATTTTGAATTTTTGGGAGTAATTCTCATATAGAGCAAAAATCACGTGCTTACAGTGATGCTTTGAGTATTCCTGTTTATGTATCTACACCGGTGGGTGATTCTATAGTGGTCGACCGAGTGTATCGTTCCTGTGTGGTAGTGTTTGAGGGTCTTGAGACCCGTGTTGATTTGTTGCTCTAAGACATGGTGGATTTCGACGTTATATTAGGGATGGATTGGTTGTCCCGTATCATGCTATCTTGGATTATCACGCCAAGATTGTGACCTTGGCTTTGCCGGATAAGCCCCGTTTGGAGTGAAGAGGGACCCCGGGTCATGCCACCGGTAGTGTTATTTCATATGTGAAGGCTCGACACATGGTCGAGAAGGGGTGTTTAGCTTATTTGGAGTATGTTCACGACTCCAGCGCAGAGGTCCCTTCGATTGATTAGGTACTCGTGGTTCGGGAGTTTCCTGAGGTTTTCTCTTCAGACTTGTCGGGTATGCCGCCCGATAGGGATATTGATTTTTGTATTGATCTGGCTCCGGGCACTTAGCCCATTTCTATTTCGTTGTATCGCATGGCCCCGCTAGAGTTGAAAGAGTTAAAGGATCAGCTGCAGGATTTGCTTGAGAAGGGTTTTATTAGACCCAACATTTCGCCTTGGGGTGCGCCAGTGTTATTTGTGAAGAAAAAGGATGGTTCGATGAGGATGTGCATTGATTACCGGCAATTGAACAAGGTAACGATAAAGAACAAGTATCCACTACCGAGGATGGACGATTTATTCGACCGGCTTCAGGGTGCCAAGGTGTTTTCAAAGATAGACTTGAGATCTAGTTACCATCAGTTGAGGATCAGGGCATCCGATGTCCGTAAGACAGCATTTCGCACTCCATATGGGCATTATGATTTCTTAGTCATGTCATTTGGGTTGGCCAATGCCCCAGCAGCATTTATGGAGTTGATGAACTGAATGTTTAGGCCTTATTTGGACGTGTTCGTGATAGTTTTCATTGATGATATTCTGATATACTCCCGCAGCCAGGAGGAGCACGAGCAGCACCTCAGAGTGGTTCTTCAGACTCTGAAGGATAGTCAATTATATGCTAAGTTCTCGAAGTGTGAGTTCTGGTTGAGTTTGATTGCATTTATGGGTCATGTTGTATCAGCAAAGGGTATTCAGGTGGACCCGAAGAAGATTGAGGCAGTCAAGAACTAGCCTCGACCAGCATCAGCTACAGAGAATCAGAGTTTCTTGGGGTTAGCAGGCTACTACCATCTGTTCGTGGAGGGGTTTTCATCTAATGCAGCCCGGATGACCAGATTGACCCAGAAGGGTGCCTAGTTCAGATGGTCAGACGAGTTTGAGGCAAGTTTTCAGAAGCTCAAGACAGCTTTGACTACGACACCGGTGTTGGTTTTGCCCACAGGTTCAGGGCCTTATACAGTCTATTGTGATGATTCCCGTACTGGGCTTGGTGCAGTAATGATGCAGGATGTTAGAGTTATTGCCTATGCTTTGAGGTAGTTGAAGATCCATGAGAAGAATTATCTGGTTCATGATCTAGACTTGGCAGCCATTGTTCATGCTTTGAAGATTTGGAGGCATTATCTATATGGTGTGACGTGTGAGGTGTACACGGATCAGAAGAGTCTTCAGTACCTGTTCAAGCAGAAGGAGTTGAATTTGAGGCAGAGAAGGTGGTTGAAGTTGTTGAAAGATTATGATGTTACTATCTTGTATCACCCGGGGAAGGCCAATGTGGTGGTCGATGCATTGAGTAGAAAGTCAGCCAGTATGGGTAGTCTTGCTTATATCCAGCCAGCCAGAGGCCGCTTGCTTTGGATGTTCAGGCTTTGGCCAATTGATTTGTGAGGTTGGATATTTCTGAGCCTAGCCGAGAGTTAGCTTGCACGGTT
Source organism: Nicotiana glauca (assembly GCA_026770625.1). NCBI lineage: Eukaryota > Viridiplantae > Streptophyta > Magnoliopsida > Solanales > Solanaceae > Nicotiana > Nicotiana glauca. Next base: position 129,963 of record MU759846.1, read on the forward strand.
GCTCGTTCTTCATTATTGGAGCGTATCCGTGATCGTTAGTTTGATGATCCCCATTTGTGTGTCCTGAGAGACACGGTGCAGCGTGGAGGTGCCAAGAAAGTGACCTTATATGATGATGGCATCTTAAGATTGCAGGGGCGGATTTGTGTGCCCAATGTTGATGGGATTCGAGAGTTGATATTAGTGGAGGCCCACAGTTCCCGGTATTCCATTCACCCGGGCGCCGCGAAGATGTACAAGATCTGAGACAACACTATTGGTGGCGCAGAATGAAGAAAGACATTGTTGCATATGTGGCTTAATGTTTGAATTGTCAGCAGGTTAAGTATGATCATCAGAGGACTGGTGGACTGTTTTAGAGGATTGAGCTTCCCGAGTGGAAGTGGGAGAGGATTACCATGGATTTTGTTACTGGACATACGATGACCCGGAAGAAGTTTGATGCGATTTGGGTCATTCTTGATAGGCTGACCAAGTCAGCACATTTAGTTCTTGTTTCAGCCACTTATTCATCAGAGAGTCTAGCTGAGATCTACATCAGAAAGATTGTTCGCCTTCATGGGGTGCCGGTATCTATCATTTCGGACCGGGGTACGCAGTTTACCTCGCGCTTCTGGAGAGCAGTTCAGCGAGAGTTGGGCACCCAGGTTGAGTTGAGCACAGCATTTCATCCTCAGACGGACGGACAGTTCGAGCGGACTATACAGATATTAGAGGATATGCTCCGAGCCTATGTCATTGATTTTGGAGGCTCGTGGGATCCGTTTTTGCCTTCAGCGGAGTTTGCCTACAACAAAAGCTACCAGTCTAGCATTTATATGGCTCCATATGAGGCGTTCTATGGCCGGCGATGCCGGTCTCCAGTTGGATGGTTTGAGCTGGGAGAGGCTCAGTTATTGGGTACAAATTTAGTTTAGGAGGCCTTGGACAAGGTTAAGATCAATCAGGACAGACTTCGGACAGCTCAGTCCTGGTAGAAGAGTTATGCGGATCGCAAGGTTCGAGATATGGCTTTCATGGTTGGTGAGCGGGTATTGCTCCGAGTGTCGCCTATGAAGGGCGTGATGAGATTTGGGAAGAAGGGCAAGTTTAGCCCTAAGTTCATTGGCCCATTTGAGATTCTCGATCGTGTGGGAGAGGTCGCTTATAGACTTGCCTTTCCTCATGGCTTGTCAACCGTGCATCCAGTTTTTCATGTGTCCATGCTTCAGAGGTATCACGGTTATCCAGCCCACGTGTTAGATTTCAGCATTGTCCAGTTGGACAAGGATCTGTCTTATGAGGAAGAGCCAGTAGCTATTCTAGACCAGCAGGTTCGACAGTTGAGGTCGAAGAGTTTTCCTTCAGTGCATGTTCAGTGGAGAGGTCAGCCTCCTGAGGCATCAACTGGGAGTCTGAGTCTGATATACGGAGTCGTTATCCCCATCTATTTCCCAACTCAGGTACTTCTTTCTTTTGTCCGTTCGAGGACGAACGGTTGGTTTAGAGGAGGAGAATGTGTCGTTATCCCCATCACATGTTTTCTCATTCATTCTGTGCTTCCGAGGCCTTGAAAACCTCCTTTTTACTTGCCTCGATTTGCGTGCACAGTCCGGGTACGTAGCCGAAAAGCTTATATGTTAAATTTTATGAAAAATTCTAAAATGTGGCTTTAAAATGAATAAAGATGACTTTGGTCAACATTTTAGGTAAACGGACCCGGACCCGTGATTGGACGGTCCCGGAGGGTCCGTAGAAAAATATGGGACTCGAGCGTATGCCCGTAATCAAAACCCGAGGTCCTGAGCCCGAGAAATAAATTTTTAAAAGAAATGTTTTTCAGAAATTAATATGGAAATTTGAAATGAAAACAGATTAGAAAGTGATGGTATCGGGATCATATTTTTATCTGATGCCCGCTACAGGTCTTATATGTGGTTTAAGCACTTTCCGTGGAGTTTGGTTGAATTCGGACGTCGTTTGACGTGTTTTGAGCTTAAAGTTCTAAATTTGAAAGTTTATGAAATTTGGAAGAAATCATGGATTTTAAGGCTCAATTCAGTGTTTTTGATGTTATTTTGGCGATTTGATCGCACGGTTAAGTTCGTATGAGGTTGTTGAGTTAGTGTGTGTGTTTGGTTAGGAGTCCCGAGCGCTCGGGAGTGTTTAGGAAGAGTGTCGGAGTGGTTTTTGAACTTAGAGTTGCAGAAAATCTGTTGTCTGCTGTAGTCCAGTTCCTTGTGCTATGCGATCGCATTGCTTGACCGCGATCGCATAGTGCAAGTTTTCAGAGGTTCAAATTTACTATATGTGATCGCATAACTCCCCCACGATCGCATTGTTTTATTTTGAGAATCCTATTTTTGTTCTATGCGAACGCATTACCTCTGCGCGATCGCAATGCTTTAGCCCAGTTTCATTACAAATTACTCTATGCGATCGCAGAGCACTGCCCCCTTCTACTCTATGCGATCGCACTCCTTGTCCGCGATCGCATAAGACAATTTCGCCCAGTGATTTTTATGTTTTAAAACATAACAGTGACGGGATTTTTCACCCAAAAACACACGAAATCTTCTTCTCCATAGCCCCTAGGCGATTTTTAGAGCACTTCTTCACCAAATCTTCTTGGGTAAGTATTGTTTAACTTGTTTCCTTCATTTTCCTTCATCATTTATCAAATTTTTAGGCTCAAATCATGTAATCTAGGGTTGAAATTGGGGGCATTGGGTAGAGTTAGAGGTTTTCAATTTTCTTTGATTTAGACCTCGTTTTGAGGTCAAATTTGAAAATAAATTGTATATTCGGGCTCGTATGGGAATGGGTGATATGAATTTGGTCCGAACCTTGTATTTTGACCAAGCGGGCCCGGGGTCGATTTTTTGGAATTTTGGGAAGAAAGCTTAGAAAACTATATTTAGGCATTGGGTTTGATTTTTTTAGCTTATATTGATGTTGTAAAGTCGTTATTTCATAGATTTGATTGAGTTGGAGCCGAATTCGAGAGGGATGGCAGTCGTTGTGGATTGATTTTAGCCGCGGAAGCTAAGGTAAGTGTTTGGTCTAACTTTAGCTTGAGGGAATAGGAAGTAGAGTCTTATTTGCTAATTTCTAATTGTCGAGTACGGTGTGTAGGCATTGTGACGAGTATCTATACACTGGTGTCGAGCATGACCGTGGGTCCTAAATTGCTAACTTATCGAATTCGTAATTGTTGTTTATGAGGAATTGGTTGGAAATCTTTAACACTAAGCCAGTAATTGTTGATACTAAGTATGGATTTACTTGTGTTAAGTACAAATTGAATAAGTTTGGTTATAGCTGGATCTCCCTTGCCAGGATAGTTTATTGTATTACCTTGTTCCCTTGCCGGGATAGTTGATTATAACATCTTTCTCCCTTGTCGGGATTATATTGTGTATTGTATTGAAAGAAATGGGATCGTGTGGCACGCCGACCACGAAATATTATGAAATGGGAACGTGTGGCACGCCGACCACGAGATATTATGAAATGGGAATGTGTGGCACGCCGACCACGTGATATTATTCTAATGGGAGCCTGTGGTACGCCTACCACGTGATATAAGGAAATGGGATCGTGTTGCACACCTGCAACAAGAGGAAATTTGAAACAAGTGAAAGTGGGTTGTTGTTCCATTATTCTGTGTTAGAGGAAATCAGATGTAATTTCTTTATTTATCCTTGATATTCTGTTTTTATCTGCTATTCCCATAAGCATGTCCCCCTCCCAGCTTTATTTGGTTATTTTCTGATGTTATTTCGTTGTACTTGTATATATATCTGGACAGGTTTATCTGGTAGTCAGGTCTAGTCTCGTCATTACTTCACCGGGGTTAGGCTAGGCACTTGCCAGCACATAGGGTCGGTTGTGCTGATGCTACAGTCTGTGCATCTTTTTGCACAGATCACAGTACCGGAGCAGCAGCTTTTGGACAGCAGTAGGAGCATTGGGAGCTCACTTTAGTCCATAGATCCCGAGGTAGCCTTGCTGACGTCCGCATGGCCCAGAGTCTCTCCTATCTTTATTTTCGTTTGTTATTCTTGTACCGAAACAAATAGTATTGTGTTTTATTAAGACATTGTATTTAGCATTCTACAGATGTTCGTGAGTTAGTGACTCCAGTCTTGGGTAGAGATTGTATTTGAATTTCTGCACTAGTTTACAGTTTATTTTATATTAAGACTTCCGCTTTTGTATTAAATGTCACATTTGTTTTAATATTGTGTATGTTTGCTGAAAGGGATAATAATTAATTGGCTTGCCTAGCTCCTAATTAGGCGCTGATAAGAGGCGAAATCTAGGTGATTTAGCTATTGTTTATGCTTCCGCTTGATTATATTCCAATGACATAATATAGTTAATTGATGAGAAATAGGCTCTAATTGTGATTTGTAAGCAGTACAGGAAGAGCAGTCTATATGATGCTTGAGAAAGGTGATTGGAATGATTTATGAGCAAACACAACCCCTCGGAGTTGAGCACGCGCAAGGACGAGATAAGAATATGGAACAAATTCAAGCCCAGACGCGTGACTTCGCGCGCTTGGGCAGGCACTTAAGAAGCTGAGACAGAATATCGCGCGAAGTACCACACGAAGTAATGCGCGACTTCGTGTGGGTCCAGTCCGGGAAAACATTAGTTAGGGATAAAATTGGAAATCTGGAGAAAACCCACTGAGCTTAAATAAAGTGAAGCTCGCCCAAGATTTGAAGGGGAGATTTGCAGGGTTTAGAGAGAGAAATAGAGAAGCAAGAAGCCAAAAGTGTTTGGATAATCAAGTTCTTCCTTTCTTCTCTTTGTTTTCCTTATTTTGTAATGGAATTAAATCTATTTGTGATATACACTAGCATGTGTGGCTAAAACCCACTGTTCTGGGGTTGTGATGTAACCATGATTATTGTTGTTTGATATTGACTAGATCGTGATTATAATTTGTTCATATATAGTTGTTTCTTCAATTCTGAGTTTAATTGCTTAATTGTCTGGCCATCAGTTAAGTTCTATTTACTATCTATGCTATACTTGGGAAAGCCATGTTTAGATTAGAGAAGAATTGAAGAGAGCATGATCTTAACCCTTAGGTGGAGCGGATTTGTGGTTAGGATAGGAATATACCTAGACACCATGCTCAATTGAATATCGTGATCTTAATGTGTTCTTAATAGATTGATCCTATAGGAATATAGGCGTTAATCTATTGAGAATAGGCGATTAGTACTTCGGAAGAAGGCTATGAGAGAATTTGTTGATTAATTAGAAACCATGAGTAAATTATATGAAGGGACGAGTCAATTAGAACATAATATGATTGGTGAATCGATCACAACCTGGAATATTTATCTTTATTAAAAACACAACGATCAACTCGTTACTTGATAATTTAGTTGTCATTAAGAATTATAATTAGCATAATTAAACTCTTGAACTTGAATATAGTTTGACGGAATAACAATATTGGCATGTTAGTGAGTAATTGATATAAGTCTCTATGGGTTCGACACTCGACTTATCATTTTATTACTTGTACAACCACGTATACTTGCGTGTGCGTTTTCGAGCGACAAGTTTTTGGCGCCGTTGTCGGGGACTTAATATTAGCTACTTGCTAGTTGTTGCTTTAATTTTTTATTTCGTTAAGCCTAAAGTTACTTGATTGTTGTATGGCTCTCAGGAAATTTGATTGAATGCGTAGGGTCAGAAGCTAGGACCAACTTCAAGGCTTTGATCCGGAACCTGAGAGAACATTCCACAGGAGGTTGAGAGAAGCAAGAGACATGGCAGAAGGGAAACCCATGGTTGTTCAGGAGCTGGCGATGCCCAGCACTGCTAATGTCACCTCCAGTATAGTGAAGCCCAGAATCACTGGGCACTTTGAGCTGAAACAGAGCATGATCCAGCTGCTTCATGCAAATGGGCAATTTATGGGTCTTCCACACGAGGATCCACATCAGCGTATTCTGAACTTCTTGGAGATTAGTGATACTTATATCACTAACGGGGTTACTCCAGATTATGTGAGGCTCACACTTTTTCCATTTTCTCTGTTGGGTGAAGCTAAGTGATGGCTAAAGGCAGAACCAGCAAATTCCATTCCATCATGGAACGATTTGGCAAGAAAATTTATTGCAAGGTTCTTTCCTTCAGGCAAAACTGCAAAGATCAGAAGTGAGATAGTTGCCTTCAAACAGAAAGCAGGAGATTCTTTATACTCGTCTTGGGAAAGGTTCAAAGGGATACTCAGAGACTGCCCTCATCACAATCAGACAAATGAGGTGTTAGCTCACACTTTCATAGAAGGATTACATTCTGAAACAAAGATCGTAGTAGATGTTGCAGCTAGGGGTCAAGTACTGGAGAAAAGCTTTGATGAAATATATGCATTATTGAACAAATTCTCCAAGAGCAATCCGGATTGGCAATGAGAGATGAGCAGACGCACAGTGCAAAAGTCTGCAGGGGTTCTTGAGTTAGATGTCGTCTCAGCATTATCCGCACAGATTGCTACGCTGGCAAATCAAGTCAACCAGATGAACTTGAATATCAACAAGCAGTAGGTACAACAGGTTCAAGTTTTTTGTGAAATATGTGGAGAAGGACACATGAGTGACATATGTCCCGCAAACCCAGAGTTTGTCTGCTTCGTGGGTAATTCAAATAGGGGCCAAGAAAATCAATATGGGAACACGTATAATCCCAATTGGAGGAACCACCCAAACTTCTCTTGGGGTTGAAACCACGGCACTCAGAATCAATACAGGCCTCAAGCACCTCAACAGCAGTATAGACCACCTCAGGTTGAACAACAAGCGAGTTCTACAAGCCATCTTGAAGACATGTTTAAAAAAATGATGGTTGAACAGCAATCCCTCATTACAACAGTGAGAAATTTAGAGCTTCAAATGGGACAGCTAGCCAGTGCTCAAAACACGAGACCAGCTGGAGCTCTTCCAAGCGACACTGAAGCAAATCCTAAGGCAGGCATCAATGCCGTATCGTTGAGGAATGGGAGACAACTTGAGGAAGTTCTTCCTAAAAAGAGGAAACAAGTGACTTTTAATGAGAGGCCGGCCACTATAGAATCAACATCAGAGAAAGTCTCGGAGCCAGAGAAACCAACTGGGGAGGCGGTGGCTGAGCAGCCCCAACACTTGATTGCAAGGCCACCACCTCCATTCCCTCAAAGATTGCTGAAATTAAAAGATAATGCCGCATATAAAAAGTTTCTTGATATCTTGAAGCAGGTGCAGATTAATATTCCATTGGTTGACATCTTACAAGTACCCAAATATGCAAAGTACGTCAAGGACATCGTGTCAAATAAAAGAAGGCTAACCGAGTTCGAGACTGTGGCACTCACTGAAGAGTGCAGTTCCAGAATTCAAGGCAAGCAACCTCAGAAATTGAAGGATCCAGTTGTGTGCAAGTAAATGACATCGGTTGAACCATATGCAATTTGTGGTGTAAAAAGAATGATCTACGTGTAAGTTGTTTAAAGTGTATGAATATGTACAGGTTATCGAGGAAATGAATTGTATACCAGTTGTAGGGATAACAGAAACTGTGTAATGGTCTTGGAAATATGTTTCGGGGGCTCTCTGACAGGTAGATAGGCCTAATTACAAAGGAAACTCTGGCAAAATTTTCGGAAATTTATGGAGTTAGCCAAATTCGTGGCTATTGATATATTTCATGATGTGAACAAGCCGAAGTTACATAAGGATGGCTAGTGAACGGACGTCAATCCTCATTCGAGGACAAATGATCCTAAGGGGGGGAGAATGTAAGGCCCCGAAAATGTTTTTTCGAGTAATTTAAGATTTTGTCGTGCCAAGGTAGGCTAAATTATTTTAATTCGTGTGCAAATAAAGATTTATGATATTATGGATATCAATTGGATATGGTAATAAGTGTATAAGTCTTATTATAAGTGATTTGGGGACTAAGGAGAGGCCTAAGTCTAAGCCAAGTTGGAAAATTGCATATTAGACGAATTCTGTAAATGAGTGCGCACAAGACCTAAATTTGAACGATCATATCTCCATTTATATAAGGATTTGTGTGAGTCACAACCTATCAAATTAAATCCCTTTGAGCCTAGTTTCCAACTCAACAAACCGTTCATCATTTGGAGGTGTATACAGAAAGTTATGACCATTTTACTGGGCAGGTGTCACTCGCGCGAACTTTGAAAGTTC
>MU759846.1:143745-155571 GCA_026770625.1 Nicotiana glauca
ATATGTGATGACCAATGGGCAAAGACATGGATATTAAGGAGATGGCACATGTATCTTGTTGAGTGAACGGTATGGGCATATAGTATAAGTACATAGTACCATAAGTATACTTTATTTGAAAAGTATTAAAAGTGATTACCCGCCCAAAAGGAATTGATTTGATAAATGAGACGTAAGCTTGAATAGCACACATGGATAGTGCGAGAAGTATGTAAATGATCCTGAGCTGTGAAAGAATATTAGTTATATAAGCACGTGATATATGAGAGAATGTTCAAGAGATTAATAGTGAGAGTGTAAGTCTCTCACATGAGGTTATAAGTTATGAAATAAGACTCAATTGAACTCAAGATAAGAAGACCATTGTACTACAAACTTTATAAGGACCCAGAAATGTACGAAGTTGTATTACACTTATGAAGGAAATTGATATGGGAACTTGGAATACCAGACATGTGTGGCTGAATAAGAGCAGAGAACTTATGAGATTAATACTATGGTGACTTAAATCTCCCTAATAGTCGGATATATATATATAAGGGATAGATATATGAGGCATATGTCCCTAAAGTTTGTAAATTCAAGACTTGTGTCAAAATCCAGGACATTCACCCCAAGTGGGGGAGGAAGGGCCGTCGTGAGGCCACTTAAATNGTGGAAGGTTAAGGAAGGTAAATTCTTCACACATGGCAATGTGAATAATAGGGTCAACGATTCTAGAAAATAAGAGTATGCTTGTAAAGGGATTTTATAGTTGTTAGAAGGTCAGGAGTAATGAAACCCAAAGAAGTACCATAGGCCAAATGTGAAAGATTGCGAGTTTTTAGAATGGGCTAATCATAGATTTGTGATTTAACCAATGATCCAAGACATTAAGAAAGGAGGAACGAGTGGGAGAAATAAATGTGATGCTATAATAACCCAAGAGGGTACTTGGGCTTGATGGAGAACCTCTAAATAATCTTACAAATAAAGAAGTGTTAAGTGATATGCGGATGAACACACTTTCCCACGGATATCCCAACAAGAGTTAAGAGGTGAGATAGATGAAATACCAGATGAGGGAAAGACCACGTAACATATGGAAGAGTACACAACTATTCACTAACTAGGAAGAATGAGGCGAGAAAAATTGGAGAAAACCTTTAAATTGAGATGGTCAGGGTTATCATAAAATATCTTGTATCAGAATGGTGGACTCGCTTAGAGCACAAGTGCTAATAAAAGTTATAAGGGACTAACCGCAAGGTGACCGACTTGGATGGCACTAAATATCAACTAAAGGATCTAGAGATAGTTCATGTCTACATACAATGGAAATTGAGACTACTGGAGGTAAAGTTGTGGCATGATAAACTCACTAAACCAGGCACACTGATATTACAAGTTCACAGCAGGTAGACAAGTGTGTGGCACAATAAGGCTATCAATTATGTACTATGCGTAAAATAGAATGGGAATGAAAGTTCCAATTAGAAAGAAAAGATGGTACTAGCATATTGTCCAGGTCAAAGGGTGATCAATAAGGGAAAGACAACACAATCCACCCAAAGGGCAAATGAAAGATTCGGAATAGATTGAAAAAGGATGAACACTTGTTACGAACCAGACATGTTTAGCATGGTAACTCCTAAGCCGCCATATCAGGGAAATTATTGTAGAACTCAATTTGTGGGAGGTCTTATGTAAGAGAAATATGATAATTATGTTCCACTAAATATTCAAGGTGTTAAAGTGATAGCTTATACCTCTAGGCAACTCAAGAATTATGGGGAAAAAATGCAACACATGACTTAGAACTTGCAGCAGTGGTATTTGCATTAAAGGTTTGGCACCATTGTTGGTATAAGATCCATGTGGATATAGTCACGGACCAATAAGAGCCTTCAATATACTTTCAAACAATATGAATTTTATTTGAGGAAAAGAAGATAGTTGGAGTTACTTACGACATCGATATTCTATATCACCCGGGAAAATACAATGTTGTGGCGGACTTTGTGGCAAAATGTACGAACTGTCAGCAAGTGAAGGTTGAACATTAAAGGCCTAGAGGATTTTTACAAATATTAGAAACTTCAATGTGGAAATGGGAAATGATCAACATGGATTTTTTGGTAGATTACCGCGCACTACGTGCAAGTTCGACTCAATTTGGGTAATTATGGATCAACTCATGAAATTAGCGCACTTCGTGCAAGTCAAATCTACTCACACAACGGAATTATATGCTGAACTGTAAAAAAAATATATAGTTAAGTTGCATGGCACTCCAGTCTCAATCATTTCAGATCCAATGGCTCAATTCATGATAAACTTGTCGCTTGTCACTCATAGATTTTTCTTATAACAACAGCTTTTATGCTAGTATTCACATGGCCCCATTTGAGGCATTGTATGGAAGGAGGTGTAGATCTCCGATTGAGTGGTTCGAGGTTGGTGAAGAAGAACTGTTAGGGACAGATCCTGTGCATCAAGCTATGGAAAAAAATTAAAGTCATTCAGGAGAGGATGAAAACTGCTCAAAGTTGTCAGAAATCCTATGCAGTCGTGCATCGAAGAGAATTGGAATTCCAAGTAGATTATAGGGTGTTCTTGAAAGTATCTCCCATGAAGGGAGTCATACGATTTGGGAAGAAAGGGAAATTGAGCCCAAGGTATGTCGGGCCATATCGGATCGCTCAAAGGATAGGTCAAGTGGCTTATAGGCTGGAAATTGCCCCTTGAAATGTCATTATTGCAACCGGTGTTCCATGTGTCTATATTGAATAAAGTGGTTAGGGATCCATCCGCCATCGTTCCTGTTGAGACTATTGAGGTGAGTGAAGACTTATCGTATGAAGAAGTTCCGGTTGCTATTCTTGATAGGCAAGTCCTAAAATTGAGGAACAAGGAAATTGCTTCAGTTAAAGTATTGTGGCAAAGTCAACAAGTCGAGGAATCCACGTAGGAAGCGGAAAAATAAATGAAAGAGAAATATCCCCACCTGTTCGAACAAGTCTAGTAGTGATCGTGCGAACGGTTGTTTTTAAGAAATTGGAGGTAGTGTTCAGATTTGTGCTAAGGCACCCCATTTTCCCCAAATTGCCTTATTGTTGTAGCTTCCCAATGAGTGCCAAATTGCAAATGGTGTTGCTATTTGCGTAGTGTGCAACCCTTGAAGTAAATGAAAATTTTATGAAACTTATGAGGTAGGTAAATGATTAATGATAAAGTAGATAGGTAATGATAAATTGAAGCATTTCCGGCATATTAAAGCGATTGAATTGTATGGGGCTCATTGAAGTGACCCAGTTGTGTGCAAGTAAATGACATTGGTTGAACCATGTGCAATTTGTGGTGTAAAGAGAATGATCTACGTGTAAGTTGTTTAAAGTGTATGAATATGTACAGGTTATCGAGGAAATGAATTGTATACCAGTTGTAGGGATAACAGAAACTGTGTAATGGTCTTGGAAATATGTTTCGGGAGCTCTCTGACAGGTAGATAAGCCTAATTACAAAGGAAACTCTGGCAAAATTTTCGGAAATTTATGGAGTTAGCCAAATTTGTGGCTATTGATATATTTCATGATGTGAACAAGCCGAAGTTACATAAGGATGGATAGTGAACGGATGTCAATCCTCATTCGAGGACGAATGATCCTGAGGGGGGGACAATGTAAGGCCCCGGAAATTTTTTTTCGAGTAATTTAAGATTTTGTCGTGCCAAGGCAGGCTAAATTATTTTAATTCATGTGCAAATAAGGATTTATGATATTATGGATATCAATTGGATATGGTAATAAGTGTATAAGTCTTATTATAAGTGATTTGGGGTCTAAGGAGAGGCCTAAGTCTAAGCCAAGTTGGAAAATTGCATATTAGACGAAATCTGTAAATGAGTGCGCACAAGACCTAATTTTGAACGATCATATCTCCATTTATATAAGGAGTTGTGTGAGTCAAAACCTATCAAATTAAAGCCCTTTGAGTCTAGTTTCCAACTCAACAAATCGTTCATCATTTGGAGGTGCATACAGAATGTTATGACCATTTTACTGGGCAGGAGTCACTCGCGCGAACTTTGAAAGTTCGTGCGTTTTGCTGAGTATTGTGCCTCCGACGCACGAACAACGCGCGAACTTTCAAAGTTCGCGCGCCTGGAAGTTTTAATACCCCTTAAGATCGGAAATAAGAGATTTTGAGATATCTCTAGGTTGGGGTTCTCTCTACACCCCAACTCGACCAAGGCATCAAATTGCACACCTAAGGTGAGTTTTTAAGTATGTTTTCATGGAGATTTCACTTCTCAATTACTAGTTACAACATGATTTTGGTTGGATTTCATAGGATTTCTTCAAAACCTCAAGAACACCCCAAAGTTGTCTTTCAAGAATTGGTATACAAGAGGTAATCCTACACCTTAGACTTACATATATGGAGTTATTATGGGATTATGAGTATGAATCATGTATTACAACTTATGGTATGGTAATTGGAGGCTATAAATTCCCAATTTAAATACATGACCATGGTAGGGATTTAAAGATAATTATTCGATGGAATTTTGTTGGTTGGGTGTGAATGGTTGATCACACATGTGATGTTAGGAGTATAAATTATTGAAGAAAAATAGTGGGATGAATTATTGGTTAATAGTGATAATCGGATGAACCAATACTATAGATATGAGGTGAAAAGATCTATGCCTACAAGATGTTTGATAATAGGCCTAAATGGCATAAGTTATGGGATTTAGTACTAATATTGGTCTCATTGAATGTTGTGTTGTAGATTGAAGTTTCTTAAGTATATTGGATCACTGTAGTATCATTAAGGGGCGAAATTGAGGTATGTATGGCTAACTTTAACTCTTGTAGAATCCCCTAGTTGTGACAAGCATACGGTATGTGTACCTTGAATGAAAATATGTGTATTGTTGTCTTAGTTGATTTCCACACCACCGTGTTATATGTAATTGTGAAAAGTGATTTGATGTGCCTACCTTATTATGTGTAAAGCTTGTAAATGCTTGAGAATGCCGAAGTGGAAATATGTGTTAACAAATCAAAGAATGTTAATGTGTCCAAATGTGGAAATGTGTATAATGGCTAAAAACCCTGTTTGGTGTACGAGAAATTGGTACGTGTTATTTATGTGAAATATTTGTGAATTTAATTTGTTTCACGGGTGTTAAGGCAAGATGGCCTATTTCATGAATTCTTGTAATTTATATGCCTTGAACATTGTTGGTTATAAGTCCCGATATGATGGTGTGAATAAATGGCAACAAACCACGTGTGTATGTGAATGTGTTTATGTGGTGAGGGCTGTGTAATAAATAATGGAAAGAAGTCATAATTGATGTAATTGAAGTAACTGTGGTAATATCATGTGTGGCTCGTGGGCAATTATCGTTGTGACTCAAATTGTATGCGGGTTGTTGGATTTGATGGAAATGGTACTGAGGTTAATAAAAACTCATTGTGAAATTGTTATTGTTGATGTGAAATGATATTCAGGATGGCCTGAAGCCATGTGATTGAATTGTGAACTATTGTTGTTGTGTGAAATGTGATTTTCCGGTGGGAGGGTTGCGCACCGCAACACGAAGTAATAAGGTATGGGTTGTGGTGATAAGGGTGGCCGAGGTAATAAGGGTGGCCGAGGAAATAAGGGTGGAAAAGTGATCGAAATCACTATTGAAATGAAATTATGAAAAAGATTGTGAAATCATTGATGTGAAAATGTTGAAGGGGAAAAAGGAGAGATTGTAAACTTGTTTGGCTTGATTGTACCTTTCATGTGCATTTGATTGTTGATTCTATTACTGTTTGTTATCTATGTAATGATTGATCTTACTTGGGGTAAAGTTTGTTCATACATACCAGTACAATTCAAATGTACTGACGTCCCTTTTGCCGGGGGCGCTACATTCGTGTTATGATTGTAGGTAGATCTATAGTAGGTACTCCAGTCCATCGAGAGTAGCATCCTCTCCATCCCATCAGTTGCATTGGTGAGCCCCACTTCCTATTGGGTTCATGTGTGGTTCATTCCACCTTCTTTTGAGTTTATTGTGTATTGTAAGGTATAACCGGGGCCTTGTCGCCGGCAAGTATCGGTTAAGTTCCTAGTATTCATATAGGCTCCGTAGACACAATGTGGGTGGTGTACAAAAGTATTTTTGGGTAGTAATGGTACGGTTCAGAATTGTGGTCCACGTTGGTAAATGTTGTATGTATTTTGCAAGTACTTGGTATCAAATGTTGAAAATGATAAAAAGGAGAAATGAACTCAAGTTGTAAGTTTATGCTTAAGTCTTAAATTGCTATTTCAAAAGAATATTGTATATTGTAATCACGGGGTAACGCGTGGGTTAGGAAAGGTAAATTCCATGTCCGCTTGACTGGGGTCCTCCGGTTGAGCGTCGGTCGTGTCCCTCGATTTTGGCGCGTGACACAGGCCAATAGGTATTGCTATTCAATTCTAGACTCAAGCTATTCCCTGGGAAGCTAAAGTCGAGATGGTCAGGCCCGTTTGAGGTGGTGAGAGTTACTACTTATGGTGCAATCGAGCTGCGAGCTTTAAATGGAGAAAGGAAATTTTTGGTGAATGGTCATAGAGTCAAGCATTATTGGGGAGGAATGATTAATCGTGAAAATACCAAGGTTGTACTAGCAGATGAGTTAGCGATACTCTGCGTCGTGCCACGATGTTAAATAAGGCGCTGGTTGGGAGGCAACCCAACGATAGTAGTAGTGTTTGATTGTGAGTTTTAACTTGCTAACAAGTGCAGGCAATGAAGGGCGGGCGAAAGGATCATCGACCAGGAGCAAAACAGGTGAACAAAATTCAAAAATAATCGCCCAGGCGCGTGACTTCGCGCCCACTTCGTGCACAAGTTCGCGCACCTCTGCCTGGAACAAAAAAGGGGCGCGCGAAGAGGCGCGCGAAGTCCAAAGTTCGCGCCATATTTCACGCACTTTGGGAACGTATTCTTCCTGGACCGCGCAAAGTACGCGCGAAGTACTGCACGACTTCGCGACCCCCCGTCCGAGTTCCAGCACTTTTGTTGTTAGACTTAAATTTTTTCATTCTTTTTCTTTGTTTAAAATTTTGTTATTTTGTTTGCTCATTAACAAATACATTAACCCCACTTCTCCATTACCAACCAATAACAAAACCCTCATTTCCTCTTTCACAACCCGAACACCCCAAAAATACCCAACGCTTCCCTCAAATTTCAAGCATCCCTCTACCAATTCTCTCTCTCTCACGTCTATCTACCCCAAATCCCTAGCACCTCCGACCTTCTCCTTCACAAGGTAAGAGCACTAGTTTTACTTTTCCTTTCTTTTCTTCTTCTATTTTTCTCGTTATATTTTCAGAATTTTTTGTTATTGTGTGTTGAACCATATGCAATTAGTTTGTGTAGTTGTATGTTTTGTTGTGGTGTTCAATCTTTGTGAAATATGTTATGGGGTTAGTTTGTTGTAAGTGTAGGGTGGGTAGGACTTGATTTGGATTATTGATGAACTTTTGTGGGAAGCCCTTGAGCAAGACATTTAGCAAAAAGTTGTGAGACCCTAATGCCCACAAGGTGTTTGTGGAAAAGCCTCAATGAGCATGATTATGTAGTTGTGACCAATTTTGCATGTGAAGTCTGAGTAACCGCACTGAGTCACACTATTTTTGTTGGGTTGAGCTAATGTATTCACGTTTTGCAGGTATTATGGCACCAATAAAGCGCCAAACCACAGGTCAATCAATATGCGTACCCGAAAAAACAGTGGAGTGGCTGGACCGCGGTGAGAAGTTCCACTCCTCTATTTTAACTACAGAGGCGAAGTGTTGGATCTATGTGATTAACATTCCCCTCATCCCCTCCAAGAATACTACGGAGGTGAATGGACCCCGCGCCTCATTAATTTGGTGTTTCATCAACGGGCTTCCATTCGACATAGCCAAGGTGATTCATGATGAGATGTTTATTAGGTGCCCTCAGCGCCAGTATGGGTTCTTTTTCCCATCCTTGGTGACTACACTTTGCCGGTGAGTGCAAGTGCCCGAAAATATTACTATAGACAGCATGGTAAAAAGGGATTACACAATCCGACCCGACAAGAACACAGCGGGACCAGCACCAGCAGCAGCAGACGGAGAGGATGAAAGTAGTTCTGATGCATCATCGGAGGACACTGATGAACAAATGGAGGAGCTAGCAGCAGCAGCATCCACATCAGGAACTACCAGGTTGTCCCGGTCCACAGCATTGGAGCAGAAGGTGGCTGGAATACGCTCATCATTGACTGAGTTGGGAACTCGTGTGGATGAGATAGCTGACCGACATGTCAAGTCGGAAAATAAGTTTATGGGTTGGTTGCGAGCTTTGGGGCGTGCGTGCCACGTGAACCCCGAAACCGTTTCCGACCAAGAGTGAAGCTCCAGGGAAGTCTCTTCACCACACTGTTCTTTTTAATTTTGCGCCATGGGGACATGTCTTTACATTTAAGTGTGGGGTGGGGGATTCCTTTAGTGTATGTTATATATAGTGTATAAATTGATTGGTCGTTTCATGTTTTTATTTATTTTTATTTAAGTTAAATGTTTTTTTTTCCGACGACGGATCTTTTTAGACGAATTTCTTGAGGGAAATGAGTCTAGAGAAAACACCAAAAAGATTTTTATTTATGCTTTGTTTAGCAACTCCCCCTTGGTTTTTCTTTAAGCCGCGGTTCTTTTCCAGGGGTTTATCTTGAACCGGGCATAGCTAGTTTTTATTTTTGTTTTCCTTTTGATTTGTAGATTAGGGTAATGGGCTACGAGCTATAAATTGAAAGAGAACCCATAGTGTTGACACACCTGAACACAATATACCCTAGAGTAACGCTTAGTCTTAATTGTTGAATCTCACTGAAAGTGTTTTAATTTGTATGTTTTCTACTTAATTGAATGCTTATAATGAAGCGTCTTGATGAGCTAATCTGAATGAGTCATATGCCATGTGTGGTGAGTAGTTGTGTAGTCCATGCACTGTACTTGAGTTTAGAACTTGCCTGGTATGTGAGTTAAATCGAAATCATAGGTGATGCTCGATTTGAAAAATGATTTTAGGCTTTCTTTGACCTTTTTGAGCTTAATTTCTAATCATATGTAAAATTTGTCCCTAGCTAACCCTTTTGAGCCTTTAGACTTTTGTTTGGCAACCGTGTTACAAGCCTATACCCTTTTGTTCTTAATTGACATTGTTTTGATCCTTCACCTCTTAAAACACTTCAATTGTGAGATGAGCGCTAAGAGAAGTAAGAAGGAACTAAGTGTGGGGTGGCTTTTGAGCAGAACCAGTAAAAGGTTGAAAGGTGCACTTGTTTTGTAACGAATACACTACTTGCAGAAACTGAATGACAAAAAAATAAAAAATAAATAAATATTGTGTCTTGCTCTAGCTAGTGGGTATGATTTAATAGAGTGCTTAAAGAAGAAAGGAGTAATTGTGTGATGATATTATTTGTGAATGAAAGGTGGGTTGAAGAATCTGCGCTAAAAATATACGCATGTGATGTGTTAAGGTGCTTAGGAGGGTTAGTCATTATCCCTAAATGTATCCTACCCGTCCCTTAGCCCACATTACAACCATGAAAAAGTCCTAATTGATTTTGGGTCGAGATAGCTACATTAGTAGAGATTCACATTAAGGGCAAGCTTATGGTACCAATTGCATGCATGTGACTTCTATTGTGAGAGTGAGTGTTTTACTTGATATATGTGAGTATACTACTCGATTGTGTGGATTGAATTCAGTTTTGTTGATGTGATTGTGAGGGCATATGATTCGTGACGGAAAAGCAAGTCTTGACTTCTTTGTAGAGTATTTTGAGGATGTGTGAATATTGCATGGCACTTGAGAGTCGGCTTTGAGGCTAGGATTGTTCACTGCTAGGCGTGATATATGTACACTGCTCTAGGTGTAATGTGTTAGGGAGAAATGGTTGAGTGAAGAATTCTCTAGAGAGTATGGTTTGATTGCTTGAGGACTAGCAATGGATTAAGTGTGGGGTGTTGATAAGAGGCGATATCTAGGTGATTTAGCTATTATTTATGCTTCCGCTTGATTATATTCCAATGACATAATATTGTTAATTGATGAGAAATAAGCTCTAATTGTGATTTGTATGCAGTACAGGAAGAGTAGTCTATATGATGCTTGAGAAAGGTGATTGGAATGACTTATGAGCAAAAACAACCCCTCGGAGTTGAGCACGCGCAAGGACGAGATAAGAACATGGAAGAAATTCAAGCCCAGACGCGCGAAGTACCGCGCAACTTCACGCGCTTGGGCGCGCGCTTAAGAAGCTGAGACAGAATACTGCACGAAGTAACGTGCTACTTCGCGCGAGTCCACTCCGGGAAAACATTAGTTAGGCATAAAATTGGAAATCTAGAGAAAACCCACTGAGCTTAAATAAAGTGAAGCTTGCCCAAGATCTGAAGGGGGAGATTTGCAGGGTTTAGAGAGAGAAATAGAGAAGCAAGAAGCCACAAGTGTTTGGATCATCAAGTTTTTCTTTTCTTCTCTTTGTTTTCCTTATTTTGTAATGGGATTAAATCTATTTGTGATATACACTAGCATGTGTGGCTAAAATCCACTGTTCTGGGGTTGTGATGTAACCATGATTATTGTTGTTTGATATTGACTAGATCGTGATTATAATTTGTTCATATATGGTTGTTTCTTTAATTCTGAGTTTAATTGCTTAATTGTCTGGCCATCAGTTAAGTTCTATTTACTATCTATGTTATGCTTGGGAAAGCCATGTTTAGATTAGAGAAGAATTGAAAAGAGCATGATCTTAACCCTTAGGGGGAGCGGATTTGTGGTTAGGATAGGAATATATCTAGACACCATGCTCAATTGAATATAGTGATCTTAATGTGTTCTCAATAGATTGATCTCATAGGAATATAGGCGTTAATCTATTGAGAATAGGCGAGTAGTACTTCAGGAGAAGGCTATGAGAGCATTTGTTGATTAATTAGCAACCATGAGTAAATTATATGAAGGGACGAGTCAATTAGAACACAATATGATTGGTGAATCGATCACAACCCTGGAATATTTATCTTTATTGAAAACACAACGATCAACTCGTTACTTGATAATTTACTTGTCATTAAGAATTATAATTAGCATAATTAAACTCTTGAACTTGAATATAGTTTGACGGAATAACAATATTGGAATGTTAGTGAGTAATTGATATAAGTCTCTGTGGGTTCGACACTCGACTTATCATTTTATTACTTGTAC
The DNA here is from genome assembly GCA_026770625.1 of Nicotiana glauca. Taxonomy (NCBI): domain Eukaryota; kingdom Viridiplantae; phylum Streptophyta; class Magnoliopsida; order Solanales; family Solanaceae; genus Nicotiana; species Nicotiana glauca. Next base: position 155,039 of record MU759846.1, read on the forward strand.
GACCACATATACTTGTGTGTGTGTTTTGGAGCGACAGCGCCATCACGATTCCTGAGGGTGAGAAATCCGGGTCGTGACATACCCTCATAAAAGTATATGTTTTATCCAATTCTCGCCTTCACTAAATCTTCAAAGAAACATATCATATTTTTTGCTAGAAAGCTATGCAATATGTCATTTACTGTCCTGGAGTTGAAGAACTTTTTTTTTGGTTAATTGTTTCAGGAGTTCATCTAATGGATCGATCAATTAGCAGATGTGGAAAAAAATCCCCACTATTGATCGGATTTAAGGGGGTTGAAAAAGGTGAAGGAGAGAAATAGGATACTGAGCTAAAGCAGAAATCCAAATTAACTAAAGATGACACTGTTGGGGTTAAAATAGTGGTGTGAATGGGAAATGAGGGAAGAAGGTGAAAAGGCAACTTTAGCTTTTGCACTTTGTCCCTCATTGCTTAAAGACAAGCATTTTGTTGGGTTTAAATATAGAAGCACTTCCTTAAGCTCTTAAAAGGAGATAAGAGGAAGGGGCCT
>MU759849.1:0-46213 GCA_026770625.1 Nicotiana glauca
TGCTGAGATTTCGAGAGGAATTGGACCAAGTTCGGAACCTGGCAAGCCTGTCAATCACTCTTGCCGCTCCTGATGATAGCACCCAGAACCCTGCACCTCCACAAAATATCCCGCAACCACCAATACAACCCACGCATGCCCAAGCCTGCAACACATGCAATAACATTCCATTGCTCATTCGCGAACCACAAAACACCATAACACCCCTATCTTTGTGGACACTATACCCCCACTACACTCAGCCAATCACAAGTGCACCCGAATCAGATGACAAGGGCTCCCTCATTCAGAATTTGGCCGCTGAACTCAAGAAGTTGACTAGCCGGGTCCAAGGTTTCGAAGGTAGCNTAGATGTTCGATGATACAGATGATCCCAGGGTCCACCTAAGAATGTATTGTGATAAGTTGGTAGGAGTTGCAAGGGACGAGAAAATTCGCATGAAGCTGTTCATGAGGAGTCTGAAGGGCTATGCTTTATCATGGTATATCAGCCAGGATGCAAAGAAATGGACAGGTTGGGTGAACGTGGCGTCTGACTTTATGGACCGATTTAGGTTCAACACTGAAAACGCACCAGATGTGTTCTACATCCAGAATCTAAAGAAGAAACCCATAAAGACCTTTCGCGAGTATGCTACTCGTTGGAGGTCAGAAGCTGCTAAGGTTAGGATGGCCTTGGAAGAAGAACAGATGAACAGGTTCTTCGTCTGTGCTCAGGATCCACAGTACTCCGAAAGGCTGATGCTAATAGAGGGTCAAAAGTTCTCTGACATCATCAAGTTGGGAGAAAGGATCGAAGAAGGCATCAAAAATGGTATGGTCACTAACCTCAAGGCATTGCAAGCCACCAACAAGGCTTTACAGTCTGGTGACTCATTAAAGAAATAGGACGTAAATTCCGTAATGGCTGCGCAGAGGAACAATTCCCCTATGAAATACCGGACATATCCCTCAACTCCACTCACATACCAACCCACTTCACCAAGATATTCCCAACCTACGCCTGTGTACCAAGCATACAACTCCCAGCATTCTCATTACCCATCAGCCCCTGCTCGCCAAAATTTTCCTCGACCCAGACCAAATTTCGATCGAAGACCTCCCAGACAATATAACACCATAGCCGAGCCAATTGACCAATTATATGAAAAACTCAAAGCAGCCGGTTGCATTTCACCTATCCCAGCCATAACTCTAGAAAATCCTTCCCAATGGATCAACCCTAACAAAACCTGCGCATACCATTCCGGAATGAAAGGACATACCATTGACGAGTATCACTCGCTGAAAGACAAGATTCAAACCTTGATTGATAACAAGGTCATTATAGTAAAGGAGCCCGCTCCCAATGTCCGCAACAACCCTCTACCTGATCACAAGGGTGGGAGCATCCATATGATCGAGATTGAGGATGAGTGGGACCCCAAGGGGTCAATCGGTTTGATAGCTGAAGGAGATGAGCCTAAGAAGCCAACAGTTACCCTCAATCCCATTGTTGTTCAGATCCAGCCCTCTGAGGGTGATGTGGTAAATGTGTCTGTACCACTCGAGTTTGAAGCACCTCCTGCAAAGGCGCCAAAACCGATTGAGGTTGAGTTCAGGATTCCAAAGGCGCCTGCACCATTTGAAGTCACTGTGTTACCTCCCCGGACGCCAATTCCGGTTTCCATGACAGATGTGACCCCGTTCAAGTCGAACGCCATACCTTGGGACTACACAGCTGAGGCTAGAAGGAAAGGAAAAACATATACTGGAGAAGCAATCGCCGCGCAGGGCATGACCAGGACAGGCAGGGTATACACCCCAGAACATTTGGCCGAGTCCAGCAAGCAAGCCTCTGGACGAACTATCGAAACTGGACCCGATGACCATTGGAGGAAGATACAGGCCAAAGAGTACTCAGTCGTTGAGCAACTGAACAAAACACCAGCACAAATTTCTATTTTGGCTCTACTGTAAAGCTCTGAGGCACATAAAATGCATTAATGAAAATATTGAGTGAAGCTTATGTTCCCAGCAATTTAACAGGAGGAAAAAATGGCAAATATGGTTTGGAAAGCCACAAGATCACCTTCCACGAGGATGAGTTACCACCAGAAGGGCCTAGTCACAACAAGGCATTGCACATCACTGCGCAATGCGAGGATTATTTTATCAGCAGGATCTTAGTCGACGAGGGATCCAGCCTTAACATCTGTCCGTTAATAACTCTCAGGACATTGGGAAAAGGACTGCATGAGATCAAAGACGGAGCTATCAGTGTTAAAGCTTTTGATGGATCTCAGAGATCCCCCATCGGAGAAACTAGTCTGTGCCTACAGATGGGACCTACTTTGTTCGATATTGACTTCCAAGTCATAGACATGCCGGCATCCTACAACTTGTTGCTGGGGCGACATTGGATCCACGGCGCTGGGGATGTGGTATCAACTTTGCATCAAGCTGTAAAATTTGAATGAAATCATCAGGAAGTGATCATCCATGGCGACGGTAGCAACCCTATATACAACCGCCAAACCATCCCGATGATCGGAGGTAGAACGATAATAGGTGGAGAAACATACCACCACATTGAGCGGGTCAACGCCATAGACAAGGACAAGTGGTGGGATAGAAAAATTGAGAGCATTCTGAATTGGAGAGGATACGAGCCCGGAAAGGGACTTGGCAAAAATGTCCAGGGCATCATCACCAAGCCTATCAAGTTGAAGAAGCATGGAACCACCTTCGGCCTGGGATATGAGTACACCTGGGAGGAGTTCAATAATTGGTCACCACCATGGCGCAGTCCCTACTATCCGTTGGAACATCCCATACCCCAGCTAGAGCAGACTTTTCAGTCGGCCGACATTATATATGGATCAGAGGAAGACGAGGCACTGGCAGCAATGAAGAACCTATTTCTGGAGGATGATATGGACTGTTGTGTTATCTTCGAGGAGGAGGGGAAAAAGGCACTTCCATTCAAGCGGTGAACCGAGGAGAACGCCTCACCAATTGGTCAGTCAGGACCATCAGTGCCCGGAGAGCTTCGGGGTAGCAAGGCTAAACGACGCACTATGCATCGCATTTTACTTTTTTAGTTGATTTTACTTTCCCGCATTGTCTTTACTTTTGAAAAGAGCTCCGATGTTTAGAACAGTTATGAATTTAATCAAAAGCATTTACCAAGTTTATTTTTTATCTCGCTCTTATTACTTTCTCTATCATTTACTTTATTTTACACAGCTTTACTATTACATATCTTGATGATGAACCAATGACTATGACTTGCAACGAGGCAATGCAACAAACGGACATAGATTCAGAAGAGGACGAAATACCAGAAGAGGTTGTCAGGGAGGTCGAGAATTTTGAGAACAGGCCTAAGTCCAATTTGGACGAGACTAAGGTTGTTAATCTGGGAGACGCAGAGAATGTCAAAGAAACACGTATCAGCATACATTTGTCACCGCCAGAAAAGAAAGAGTACACATAGTTCTTAAAAGAGTATGAGGACATCTTTGCCTGGTCCTATGATGACATGACCGGTCGCAGCATATCCATTGTGGCTCACAAGTTGCCGATAGATCCGGTGTGCCCGCCAGTAAAACAGAACCTCAGAAAATTCAAGTCAGATATGAGTCTAAAAATCAAAGAAGAGGTTACCAAGCAAGTCAAAGCCAGGGTTCTCAGAGTGGTAGAGTATCCAACATGGTTAGCCAACATCGTTCCAGTACCAAAAAAGGACGGGAAAGTTAGAGTCCGTGTCGACTACCGGGATCTCAACCGGGCCAGTCCTTGGGACGACTTCCCTTTGCCAAATATACACATATTGATTGACAATTGCACCAAACATGAGCTGCAGTCGTTCGTCGATTGTTTAGCTGGGTACCACCAGATATGGATGGATGAAGAAGATGCAGTGAAAATGGCGTTCATCATACCGTAGGGAATGTACTGTTACAGAATGATGGCGTTCGGTTTAAAGAATGTCAGTGCTACCTCCATGAGGGACATGACCACTATCTTTCATGACATGATACATAAAGAAATTGTGGTGTATGTGGATGATGTCATCATCAAGTCCAGGAAAGCTACAGATCACATGGAAGATTTGAGAAAATTCTTCAACAGATTAAGGAGATACAACTTGAAATTGAATCCAGCAAAGTGTGCATTCGGGGTTCCTGCCGAAAAGTTATTGGGTTTCATTGTGAGTCGCCGGGGAATAAAATTGGATCCGTCAAAGGTCAAAGCCATTCAAGAGTTGCCACCACCAAAGAACAAGAAGGATGTAATGAGTTTTTTGGGAGACTCAACTATATCAACCGATTCATAGCTCAATCCACTGTCATTTGTGAACCCATATTCAAGATGCTAAAGAAAGATGCCGCCACTAAATGGACTGATGATTGTCAAAAGGCTTTTAAAAAAATCAAGGAATATTTGTCAACGCCGCCAATCTTGGTTCCACCCGAGCCAGGGAGACCCCTATTTCTTTATCTCGCAGTATTGGATTGAGCATTTGGGTGTGTTTTGGGACAACATGATGAAACCGGAAGAAAGGAGCAAGCCATCTATTACCTCAGCAAGAATTTTACCCCGTACGAGGCTCGGTATTCCTTATAAGAATGCACATGTTGTGCTCTGACCTGGGTAGCTCAAAAGTTGAGTCATTACTTCTGTGCCTACACAACTTATCTCATATCCAAAATGGACCCATCAAAATATATCTTTCAGAAGCCCATGCCTACCCGCAAGCTCGCCAAATGGCAAATCCTGTTAAGCGAGTTCGACATTGTTTATGTTACCCAGAAGACAGTCAAAGGACAAGCTTTGGCAGATCACCTCACCGAGAATCCTGTAAGAGGAGAATACGAACCTCTAAAGACGTATTTTCCTGATGAAGAGGTAGCTTTCATAGGAGAAGACATTGCAGAATCCTATGATGGTTGGAGAATGTTCTTCAAAAGAGCCGCAAATTTCAAAGGAGTCGGTATAGGAGCGGTCCTGGTATCAGAAACCGATCAGCATTACCCAGTATCCGTCAAGCTCAGATTCCAGTGCACCAACAACATGGCCGAATACGAAGCCTGCATCTTAGAGCTCAAACTGGCGATTGACATGAACATTCAGAAACTATTAGTGATCCGAGACTCGGACCTACTCATACATCAGGTTCGAGAATAATGGGCAACCAAGAATTCCAAGATACTCCCTTATCTACATCATATACAGGAGTTGAGGAAGAGATTCAAAAAGACAGAATTCCAGCACGTTCCCAGAATACAAAATGAGTTCGTTGATGCCCTAGCCACTTTATCGTCCATGATCCAGCATCCAGACACAAACTTTATTGATCCCATCCAGGTCAAGATTCACGACCAACCAGCTTATTGTGCTTATGTCGTGGAAGAAGACGACGGGAAGCCTTGGTTTCATGATATCAGAGAGTACTTGACAATAGGAGAATACGCAGAACTTGCCAATGCTACTCAGAAACGCACGCTCCGGAGATTATCCAACAACTTCTTTCACAGCGAAGGAATCCTGTATAGGAGGACTCCTGATCAAGGATTATTAAGATGTGTCGAGGCGAGAGAAGCAACCAAACTACAGGAGGAAGTGCACGCAGGGACCTGCGGACCGCACATGAATGGTTTCATTTTGGCAAAGAAGATACTCCGAGCTGGGTATTTTTGGATGACTATGGAAACAGACTGCATCCAGTATGTACGGAGGTGCCACCATTGTCAGATACATGCAAATATGATAAAAGTACCTCTGAACGAGCTTACTGCAACAAGCTCACCATGGTCGTTCGCCGCTTGAGGAATGGATGTTATTGGACCAATCGAACCAGCTGCGTCAAATGGGCACATGTTCATCTTAGTGGCAATTGATTACTTTACCAAATGGGTTGAAGCAGCATCCTACAAAGCGGTGACCAAGAAAGTTGTAGCAGATTTTGTCCGCGACCGTATGGTCTGTCGGTTCGGGATGCCAGAATCAATCATCACCGACAATGGTTCTAATCTCAACAGTGACCTGATGAAAGAAATGTGTGAAACATTCAAGATTAAACACAAGAACTCTACGGCTTACAGACCGCAGATGAATGGGGATGTAGAAGCAGCCAATAAAAACATCAATAAGATACTGAGAAAGATGATTGAAAGACACAAGCACTGGCACGAGAAATTGTCATTCGCCTTATTGGGTAATCGTACCACGGTCCGCACATCAACTGGTGCCACTGCCTACATGTTGGTTTATGGTACAGAGGCGGTCATTCCCGCTGAAGTAGAAATCCCCTCCTTGAGGGTCATATAGGAAGCAGAGCTAGATTATACAGAATGGGTAAAAAGTCGCTATGAGCAATTAGCCCTTATAGACGGAAAGAGAATGAATGTAGTTTGCCACGGTCAGTTATATCTAAATAGAATGTCCAGAGCTTTCAACAAAAGAGTTAAACCAAGAAAGTTTACACCGGGACAGCTGGTATTGAAGAAAATATTTCCACATCAAGATGAAGCCAAAGGGAAGTTCTCTCCCAATTAGCAGGGTCCGTACATGGTTCACCGGGTTCTAACTGGAGGAGCCCTTATTCTCGCAGAAATGGACGGAAAAGTCTGGCCAAAGCCGATCAACTCAGACGCAGTAAAAACATACTACATTTGATCACATGTTTTTCTTCATGATGTAATTCGAACTACGCCTGACTTGATTCCCATTTAAGTGGGGATACGTAGGCAGCCCTATGGGTTCGGTCACATTTTAATAAAAATTCCCTTTTTCCTCGATGTTGGAACTGGGGCAGAATTTTGAGGAGGACTCTCAAAATTCCGAAGTCAATTTATCAGTCTCTTCATCAGCGCCGACCTAGTAAACTAGGGCAGAATTTTAAGGAGGACCCTCAAAATTCTAGAATCGATCCGCGTTCAGTTATTCAGCACAGCTGTCAGCAGCACCAGCCCAGTAAACTGGGGCAGAATTTTGAGGAGGACCCTCAAAATTCTGGAACAAGCGAGGTTGTCGTGTCTTGAACTACGTTGCAGTTGTTGGTTTATCCAAAATAAAACCATTTTTCAAATTTATATTTACATTATATTTACTAAATCATGCATAATTATCATTCGCATCACTGTTTTTTAGCAACGCTACCCCCAATGATACGTGACGTTAAGGGCCAGGGGATACGAACTAACCTTTCCCCTCTACAGAACTCACGATTTTTCTTTGAATGCAGGCACCCCAGGTCACAAATTATTGAATGCATTCACACACTCGTGCTCTTCTGGAGTGAGGAACAATCACGCATTCGCAAAGTTACTATCTACACCTAACATCCCCAGCAGCCATGATATCACAATCAGCTGTCAACTAAGAAAATTTCATTACTATTCATTCTCTGCATTCTTGCATAAGGCTACTTGTCTGCCTTTCGAGACTAAGCTCTGTCTCCACCTGCATTGCATAAGGCAACCTTCCTGCCATCCGAGGTTAAGCACTACCTCCATCCTACATAAGGCTACCTTTCTGCCTTCCGAGGTTAAGCTCTACCTCCATCCTGCATAAGGCTACCTTCCTACCTTCCAAGGTTAAGCACTACCTTCATCCTTCATAAGGCTACCTTTTTGCCTTCCAAGGTTAAGCACTACCTCCATCCGACATAACGCTACCTATTTGCCTTTCGAGACTAAGCTCTGTCTCCATATGCATTTTGCATAAGGCTATTTTTTGCCTTCCGAGGTTAAGCTCTAGCTCCATCCTGCACAAGGCTACTTATCTGCCTTTCGAGACTAAGCTATATCTCCATCTGCATTTTGCATAAGGCTATTTTCTGCCTTCCGAGGTTAAGCTCTACCTCCATCCTGCATAAGGCTACTTATCTACCTTTCGATGCTAAGCTCTATCTCCATCTGCATCCTGCATAAGGCTACTTTTCTGCCTTCTGAGGTTAAGCTCTACCTCCATCCTGCATAAGGCTACTTATCTGCCTTTCGAGACTAAGCTCTGTCTCCATCTGCATTGCATAAGGCTATTTTCCTCCTTTCGAGGTTAAGCTCTACCTCCATCCTGCATAAGGGTACCTATCTGCCTTCCGAGACGAAGCATTGTCTCCTACATGGCTGAAATATCGCCACTTTTTATTCTTCGAACGGCTGAAATATCGCCACCTGCAATTTAAATTCTCGCTCTGGCTGAAAGATCTCTATCCTTTGCATTCATTTGGCTGAAAGATTGCCACCTTCTCATGGGCTGAAAGATCGCCAATCTATTCAAAGGTGTCATAGTTCGGAGGCACCATCTGCATAGCCCGAGAACGTCATTTCATGGCCGGCAAATCTTTACTTTATGCTCTTCATGGCCCGGGACATCATAATCTGAGAACGTCATCCTAACCATCCAAAGGAAGCATTCATGGTCCAAACGGGAACTTGCATCATGTTTAAATCATGCGCAAATATGCACTGCGTCGTTCATTCACATGTACTCAGGCTGGCAAACGGCCGTCTCAGCGGGAGCGCCCCCACTCTGGTTTTTCGCAACTTGTTCGACTTTGTAACCTTTCTCAAACTAGACCATCACGTCCATTTTTTTCCTAATCCCCATCATTGGTTTCTGAACCACATATGGCCCGATTCCTATAAAACCAGGGATATGTAGGCAGCTCAGAAACCAGAGCATGGTCAAAATTCTTTCGCAATCGCCAATTCCAGTCAAAATTTGCCATCTTATCTTTACCTGACAACTCTTTCATCCTCCTAGAGTAAAAGGGGGCAGCTGTTGATACCCAATTTTTCCCTATGTATTTTTATACCCCAAAAATACTTTCAAATAGCATTCATATGCATATATAAGCATCCCTGCAAATCTTTACTTTATGCTCTTCATGGCCCGGGACATCATAATCTCAGAACGTCATCCTAACCGTCCAAAGGAAGCATTCATGGTCCAAACGGGAACTTGCATCATGTTTAAATCATGCGCAAATACACACTGCGTCGTTCATTCACATGTACCTGGCAAACGGCCGTCTCAGCGGGAGCGCTCCCGCTCCGGTTTTTCGCTACTTGTTCGACTTCGTAACCTTTCTCAAACTAGACCATCGCGTCCATTTTTTTCCTAATCCCCATCATTGGTTTCTGAACTACATATGGCCTGATTCCTATAAAACCAGGGATATGTAGGCTGCTCAGAAACCAGAGCATGGTCAAAATTCTTTCGCAATCGCCAATTCCAGTCAAAATATGCCATCTTATCTTTACCTGACAACTCTTTCATCCTCCTAGAGTAAAAGGGGGCAGCTGTTGATACCCAATTTTTCCCTATATATTATTATACCCCAAAAAGACTTTCAAATAGCATTCATATGCATATATAAGCATCCCTAAAGGTTTTAGTATTTTTCCCAATTCTTTAAAAAAATTATAATTAATTTATTGTCTAGTTTAACAGTATAAAACCTCAATAATTATTCAAAATTTGTCCCTTTTGTGAGTCAGTTATTTTCCATCATTATATTTACACCAAATATGATTAAGGTAATTTTTGCATATTTTTTATAAATTTATTCGACATTTTTTAGCTAAATTGTTTAAAATTATAATTATAGCCTATGTTATAATTAACCGCGTTTTATAATTAAAAATTGCTCCAGATATTTTTAAATTAATGTTTATATGTTATCAATTAGTAGTGTGTTTTCAATTTGTTTTAAAATTATTTTTTAACTATTTTAACTAATTAAAAAGGGAAAAGTGGCTTTTCAAAGGCTAGCCTATTTCCATTTCAATTATAACCACATTTGACCCCAAATTCACCCCAATTTTAACCCCATTTCAACCCAACCCAATTTCAATTAGAATCCGACCCATACTTCATTCGGATACCCGGTCCAGCTGGGTTTTGATCTAAGCCGTTGATCAAATAAGATCAACGGCCCAGATTATTATATTACCTAAATTAAATCAAACGACCCCCACCCTTGACCCCTCATTTGCAAAGAGATCGGTCTCTCTCTTAGACTCTTAGACTCTTAGTCTCATCCTTCTCTCTAGAACCTTCTGGTTCTTCTCCAATGTGTCTCATCGCCTCCCCGGCCTTCTCTCCGGTGATTTTCAGTCCGATGTTACTTTAAACTCCATTATTAACGAGTTTCGCAGTCAGGTTCCTTACCTCACTGATTTTATTGCAAACCCTAATTTTTATCTAAATCTTTTAATCCATGTCTTTCTAAACGATTTCTGGTTTAATCTTTGTGTTCTACACTACTTATTACTCGATACCTTCGATTAGTTCAAGTTTTTAAACGTTCTTGTTCCTCTTTTCAAAACTAGGGTTTCCGACCCCCTTTCAAAATCACCATGCTTTCTATTTCTTTGAGTGTTATGTGATTATTCCTATGATTATGTGTTTGATTATATTGTAAACCTGTTTGTTTCTAAGTTCCATGCTTTAGACCTTTGCAAGGGTTCCGACTCTCCGCTATTTATGTGATTTCTTACCTAGGGTTCTTAATTTTGAGATTATTGTGTTTAAATAAGTTTGAATGCTCCCCTTTACTCAATATTCTGCTAATTTTGAGCATCTCTTTGAATCCCTGATTTGCATGCGTTCTCCTTAAGGGTTCTTACACTAATTTTGAATTATTTCCTTACTGGTGAGTTGCTTTATACAATTGGTATTGATTCCCTCTGCTTTTGGTTTTGTCTGTGATTCTCTGACTGATTTTTCAGACTTAATTTATATGGTTACCATACTTGGACACTTAAGTATATTTTCAATTATTCTGCATATATTTTCCTTGTTTTAAGCATTGTTCAACCTAGCCTTTATTACATGCTCCATGCTTACTGCTCTTATTATGTATAATCAGTCATCTGATTGATTCCTTCCTTACCTGATAATCTGTACTCCTATTCGAATCATGAGTCTTTGATTTACGGGAATTAAGACATGTGATTGATTCAATTGGGTGTTGCTTATATAATTATACCATATTCTCTACTGTTTTCAAAAACTATAAGTATTACTCTTCTTTTTCTCGCTTAAGACACACACAGACACGAATAAAACTCATTACTCTGAATTCTGTCTCTTTCACACAACATATTTGGTGTTCTCTTTATCTCACATAATCTCTCTCACTTCTCTTGTGACTACTAGTTGCTGTTAAGACCCTTACCCTTTTGTTTGAAACATGCCTGGTTATTCTGAAGTACTTCTCTTTGATGTTCAGTGTTCTTGCATGTGAGTTATTTGTTCCCTTTCCCCTGCCCCTGTTTGTGTTCTCTGAGTACTGTGTGACTTTTTGCTTTCAAAACTGGTCCCGTATTAACTGTTTTCGAACGCAATTGATTACTTTTCTCTCAAAACTGTTTTTCATGTGAATCCTCTTTCAATTGTTTTCAACTCAACTTCTTCAAATCCTATCACAATCTCACTACTTCTAGAACTTAGGTTCTACCCCCTTAGTGTAGGTATTGCTTTGGGTACCTTGAGTACCCAATGAACTTTGATGCACAAGGCTGGTAATTTCACACTTGCACTTGTCTTCTTAATTTGTTTTGGGTACCTGGTATTGGCCAAGGGCCCCAATGGGCCCTCAGGGAGCTTTGTCACACCCAAACCCTTGGTAAAGCTTGTGAAACTCTAAAGAAGTGAGGTTGGAGATTTGGGCTTGGATGAAGGCTCCCTATAGAATAACTTCTTGTTTTACTCTTCACTGCTGTAATTTAATTACTTGATCTGTAATAACTTGTAAAGAACAGTGGGGGTTTATAGTAAAATTGGGGAGGGTTATGCATGTTTAGTTAAGGGTACGGGTAGAGAACATGTCTATAGGATTTTACTTACCTATTCATGCAATAGAAATCATGTATAAGGCATGCATTCTACATATAGAAATCCTGCTCCTAGGTTCCTTTGCTTTCAGTCTGTTATTTTTTCATAACCATAATCAGTTAATAATTAAAAGCTCTACTACTGCATTTAGATATCATGTCTTAGGACTATTACGTGCATTAGATATCATGCAATTAGGAGTCCACTTGCAATGTTTTGGCCATCTCATTAGTTATTCATTCACATAAGGCTGGTTAACAGGGTTTCTCCAAAATTGGAAAATGAGGTGCATCTCCGTTTTCTTTTACAACGCATAGGCAAGCCTTAGGCCGGATAAAATTGATTAATCATCTTAAGTCTAAGCCATTCGACCTCTTTAAATTGCCCAAACTTGTTTGCCTCCCTGAAGTCCGTTTGGTTTTACTACTAAATTCCCGTCTTACTTTTTCACCTATATGTTTTCAACCAAGTTACTTTTCCAGTCCAAGACTGGACTACTGTTTTCCCTAAAAACTTATTAGAGTATTACGACTTCTGCAATTTTCAAAGACTATATTTTTTACACTAATATACTCAGTACTCTCTCTCTCTTTTTTTCGCAATCCTGAATAACTTTTACGTCTCCGCTATATGTTATTTTTCAGTCCGGAACTAAATTACTATTTTCTAAGAAATAGCAGAGTTCTATGATTTTAAACGTCTTTTGTGATGTGTTTAATACTAATGTACTTACTCCTCTTTCTCTTTTATACTGGTGCTATACGTTTTCTACCCTACCTGTAGGAAATTATGTTATCTTCTCCTATTCGCAGGGTACTGCATACGTATATGGCCTTAAATGTGTTTGAAAAAAAAAATATTTTCCTCTATTCCTAAATGCTACGTATTTTACTGCTTCATCTTCAGTTTTTCCAACTCTCCTGCCAAATTTTGCCCAAACTTTCAGCTTCTATTCTAATCTATTTTCGAATATTCTAGATTTTAAACTCTCACTACCTTAGACCTTAAATGTGATTGAGGCATCTAATTGTATGTCTATTTGTGGAGGGGTATTTGAGCATTTTACATGCCTTTACGTGATCCCTTATATGAAGTCCTATTTGCTTTTGTATGTCGCTGTCACGACCCCAATCCCGATCGTGATGGCGCCCGACATAACAGGTAGGCAAGCCCGACCATTTACACTCTCAACCCATGCATGGAGCTCAAAACCAATTATTTAACTATCATTAACAACAATGAAGCCAAAAGATTTAAGCTGATTATCATGATAACAAGGAATATACTCCCAAAGACCTGGGGTCATGAGTCTAGAGCCTCTAACAATACAGTGTGACAAGACTCCAAATAATACAATGTCTTAAAAACTGCGGAAAGATAATAAAAGGGATAGGGGAGGAGTCGGGTCCTGCGGACATCAGGCAGCTTCCTCGACAACTCCGGATAAACTCTGAAATCAGCAAAAGCTCAGCTAAACTTCCGGGATACCTGGATCTGCACATATGGTGCAGGGAGGAAAGTGAGTACTTCCAACTCAGTGGTAATAGACATATATAATGTCTAAAAGTAAGAAATCCTGAAATACAACAATGCAAAGCTATAACCAATACTCCTACACATTTAACAGTGTAATAACAACAATTAATGACAAATAACACAGGCAGGTATAGATGTATGAATGCAATGCAATGCACATGACCGCTGCGGCGTACAACCCGATCCATTTGCGTACCCGCACTCACTGTGGGGGTTTAAACTCCGGAGGGGCTCTTACAGCCCAAGCGCACTATCATCATAGCATTCACTGCGGCATGCAGCCCGATCCACAATCAGTCCAGTTATATGCATGCAAGCCACACGGGCACAGTCAAATTTATCATTTTCAGTTCCAATTATCAGGAATTATAGCTTAACTGTTAAAACTTTAGAAATTTAGCAATCATTTCAAGACAGTGTTTAACTCAGGACTAATATCATGAAAACATGCTAAGCATCATGGAAGCAGTGATAATAATCCCTAAGGGACCCAAATAATCGGCATGCCGCCCAAATATAACCATAACCATCCAAGTAGGAGGTTTGTCGACTAATTTCTAGCCAATAACACAGTACGAACATCATTCGGTAGGACTAAGCCATAGTCCCCAATCACAATCGACCCCTCACTCACCGTAGAGTACGTATCTCGCCTTAATATAGCGTCACAGTGTGATATACCGGGGTTTCAAAGCCTCAGGTCATCATCTACATCTATTACTCACCTCAAGCCGGCCACAAAACTAGTCCGCTAAGCCTTTTCCTCTCGAATCCGCCTCCTCGTGCGTCAAATCTGGTCAAAACCATAATGAATACATTACAATAGGCTAATGGAACATAACCCAATTGAAAGAACTCGAAAAATACCCAAAAACACGAATTGGCAAAAATCGAGCCCCGGGCCCACTTCTCGAAAAATTTAGAAATTTACATCAGTGAATTCCTCGTCTCGCCACGAGTCTATACATATCAAATTCACACAAATCGGAGTTCGTTTGACCCCTCAAATTCCAAGTTTACACTTTCTTAGGTTTCGAGCCCTAGCCACCATTTTTAACCCTTAAATCCTTCTTTTTACACCATAACAACATTATTCGAGTCTATAAATTCATACCTAATGGAATACCCTTCGAATCCTCTCCAAATCGCCCAAAATCGCCTCTTCCCGAAGTCAAAATATTTTTCCTTAACTTCTGAAATTCGCGAACACTGTTTCATTAAAACCCTTCAGAGATTTTCGCTTCTGCGGTCCACTGACCGCACCTGCGGTACCGCTTTTGCGATATATTGACCGCTCATGCTGTCTAACTTAAAACCATTGGGGACTGCTTATGCGATCCAAACATCCGCTTATGTGGTTTTCTCCTACCGCTTCTACGGTCTTCAATCCGATTTCACTCCTAAGTCACAAATCATCCCCCGAAGCTAACCTAATCACCAGAATTCACATCCGAGCCTTCTAACTATATAGTCAACTCCGGTTGACTTTTCCAAAACAAGCTTCCTTCTAAGAGACTATGTTCCTCATTTCCAACTAAAACCAATTCAATTCTATCCGATCAACTCAAATACTGATATTGAAACATAGAACAACATAATATGGGGGAAACGAGGCGGTAACTCACGTGACAACGGACCGGGTCGTCACATCCTCCCCAACTTAAACAAACGCTCGTCCTCGAGCGTGCCCGGAGTTATCCTGGAAGCCAACCAAGAACTGAGCATCCTTACCAGGCATATACCCGAGGTGATCCCTCGTGACCCTATCTCTTATAGGTCCGATAACACAACATGGCTGAAATTACCCAATCCAGTCTAACCCATAATTCACAGAACTACTTTTTCACTTCTGAAACCATCAATACGATCAAACCTCGCACCTATACCTTGATTGTCCCGAACTAGCTGTAATAACCCATACTTGCAACGTCAATGAAATCACATGACATACCACATAATCCAGCACCTGAAACGATAACTTCTATTCATATCAGTTGTCCACAACAACCATATACCAATAGAAACCTCTCAATAGCTAAAGCCCCATTCCAACACTTCATATCCTATCAATGATAATTAAACATAGAGCAAACTGTAACCATTTCTCAGATCAACCATTCATGAAACCACTCCCTTTTAACTAATACCACAATAGATTTCCAGGCCAAACCTCGATATGGACCCTCTAATCAGCTGAAATCACCTCTGTTTTCATTTATTAATGACTCCAACGATCACCTCGAATTCAATACACCACTCTGGTGATATGACACCTCATCACAGGCCTAAGCCACAACTTTCATAATCCACGCACCAACGATGGGTGGTCTGAACATACTCAATCATGACAAATGACTCAAACAAAAGAGCTGAAACTAAAATTTCTCAGTACCATCACAACCCAAGGCTAGAACCCCATCCCACATCATAGAAATAGAATACCTGTATTTACCCCGAAGGGTCTAATCTCCACGTAGCCTCGCTACAATGCGCGATCTTATCCAAACACTATTACACATGAAGTACCTCAAGTCGTTATGCTCAAAATAGACAGCCACACACAGATTGATGTCTGAAACCAAGTAATCCCTCACATCCATGGTGAAGCAAGTAATATACACTATTCAATCCTGAAAGGACATAACCGATGTGCCATTCGCCGAGCAACACCCAATACGGATTTCTTCAGAAACCAGGAAGCAAGGCATACAAAGTAACATATGGAAAATTATTCTCAACATCACACTGTTGCGGAGTGCAACCCGATCTAGATAACATACCCATGGCGGCGTGCCACCCGATCCATGCATATATATCACATAGGGAGATGCACATCGAGCCAAATTTGCTCATTACAACAAAATACTGAGTGCCTAACAATATCTACATATAGCGTTATAAGCTACAAAACTCAAGCACAATCCAAAAATCATAACGCCTCACAGCACTGAAAAAGCATCTCATAGATTTCCCCAGATCACTAACAAGCTCAATAACGAGAGATTAAACCTATTCCTCAACAATACATATCAGGGCCAACCAAGCCATCTCAATCTGATTACGTAGCCACATCGGCCTGCCAACAAACTCAATGCCAAGAAGCCTGAAGCTGGTCCTTCCACTTTTTATAACTCTTGCTGGAGTCTTACGATATGGTGTCCGACACCAAATTAGTACCGAAATCCACAATCTTGCCCGGCGACATGCCTGGCCACAAGGAACGCATTCGAAGAAAAGTCCCTCAATACCGGAACTGAATCAATAGTAGAAACCTATATACTAACATCCATCACAAGGGTCCAATTAAGGAAAGCAATCCTTCACAGCCGTCTGCTGATCTTTGGAATACCAACCACTCTGCTATAACATAATCTGATTTACCTCGCCACGCAACCGATGACATTTTCCGACATAGCCCATAGCCCAATAGTCTAGAACAACCCACATTATGACAACCACTCTACAGCTCAGCATCATATACAAAATCTAACATACCAACAAAGAAGGACCCACTCGGCCTCCAATCCTAATAGCCGCTAACGGTACCAATACTCACTATCCACAACTATTACATAGCTTGAACATGAGAACTCCCAGTCATTCTTCGAAGATATTCTAAAATTTTCCCATGCCATCAAACACACTCAGATATTAATAGTCGACCTATCAAGAAGATGCTGCAACACTACCGAAATGCCATCAACTTAATCACATTGCCCTTTTTCTGAAACATATACCATTGTCAAATCACTATGATAAGCAACATCGTTTCCTTATCATATGAGGATCATTCACCCAAGTCCTCTGAAGATCGAATCTTAAATCACCTGCAGTTGCCCATGCCGCTTAAGAATTTAATGACTTTCCATTCCGAACTGAACCGAGCCTTACACATACAAATCCCAATCCTCCACAACATAACGCATATACCATAACACATTAGGATAACATGAGAACTTTATCTCCCTTCCACGCCACAGTCATCGATGCACTCAACTAGTCAAGAACTTTCATTGATCCCATTTAGAAGAAAAATCATTACACACTCCATGATTCGCATACCCATAAGAAATATACTCATCTTCAAACCACGATAAAACCCAATAAGAACATATCTGCCAACTCCATTTGTACAAGCTAAACTACCAGGACTGAGTCCTTCTATCTAAACTGAGCTGAGCAAGCCGTCAAATCTCCAGAGCATTAATGCAAATTGCCTGTAAAAGCACATTACTTCAAACACATACAAGGAATTAATCATATCTTTACCATACCGATTCGGTCTATTATCAAGTTATTCTTTCAATCAAATTGCTCCTTTTATTCATCATCCACTTGATATTTTTCCCTTTCCGTAGCATCATAATGCCTCAATCTAGGCCTACCACACGAGACTCGAACATAAGACCACACTGTCTAAGACCCATAGGCCACCGAATACTCTCTCAATTCTTCCCAAAAATACCACGTTCCAGAATACTTTACTTGAAAAACTTCCTGCGAATCGAAATTCATTACCATTACTTCCCAGATACTGATACATAGGATCCCATAATTAACATAAAAATACCACAAGTCTCGACATTCCCCGATGAATAAACAGTCTCTGACCACATACACACCTTGAGACACCTGATTGATACATGTACAATCTTGAACACATTAAAACCATTCACGAGAGTTATTCACTCCTATTCCAACTGTAATTTACCTGACTTAACAAACAGAACCACTCGATCCTTATTAGCACTCTGACACCATAGGATATGATCTCATTCCAATACAAACGAACATCTTCCTTCTCTATACAATAAGCATTCTTTATCAACAACAGCTCAAGACATCCTAATATTTCCTCACCTCTACGAAGCACCATATAACCTTTATCAAAATTTTGCTTCACTCGTTCCATCCTCGGCTCATTTTCTGCAACTAGGATTGATCCGCCAGCATACCTCAAAAGGAACCAACATAGCACATAACCGTACAATCAGCTAATCAACCGCAACTTCCCCAACTTGGCTCAAAGCCACCTATCAGGACGCATTTAATAACTCATAATACTTTTACTCTAATGATGTCACAATATTATAGTGAGATTAAACTCAAATTATCTACTAGTTTGTGAAAACAAAGATCCTCGGATACTGAAATCCTCTACAAACCTCACATTCATCCCCACATCAGCGGAGTCCACTCTCTGAAGCGACCCAAATTTTCAAATTACATCACGTACCTCTCAATTACACATGAGATCTTCTAACAATATACATAAGAATTGTACCACTTAAGAACACTTCGCAGGAGATAACCCACCTGGTTCGCCTCGGTTTAGTATTTCAGCACACCTTCCACCATTATACACATAACACAGCCATTTGGTCTTCCTGAGTCTGAACTCATACTGCCACACGCAATGTACTTCACTTCCCAACTAGGAGACACGAAAATATTCTTCACGCGCCCATAACTCGGGGCTACACAACAGATCACAATAGGAATCGAACACTTACTAGCTTATCTATCATTCAGCAAACTCCTTCATCACTACCAAGTCACATACACACATCTTGCAGTACTAGCATACTCATCACATGGATATCCAACCGCCATTCCGGCTAATAGGGACAATACCGAACATATAAGTTCAGAACACTTGCTCACACAATCAGCACCTCGGTGCTCACGACTTAGGCAAAGATCCAGACTGGCCCAACATCAAACTCACAGGATCACATCTCGCCCCTTGATCGAGGAAATCACAAGCCATCAGGGCACTTATAATATCGAGCGCTCATGTGCGCATACAGACGTGTGGAAGGAATTTCAAGAGTTATATCTCAAGCTGAATCAAGTACGCACGATAAGAATTCCAAGAAAGTGAAGTTTTCCTAAAGGTTCTGCAGCCTCTCGAGGATAAATACAGATGTCTCCGTACCGATCCGCGAGACTCTACTAACCGGCTCATGACTCATGAGACCTAGTAACCTAGGCTCTGATACCAACTTGTCACAACCCCAATCCCGGTCGTGATAGCGCCCGACACAACAGCTTGGCAAGCCCGACCATTTACACTCTCAACCCGAGCATGGAGCTCAAAACCAATTATTTAAATATCATTAACAACAATGAAGCTAAAAGATTTAAGCTGATTATCACGATAATACGGAATATACTCCCAAAGACCTGGGGTCATGAGTCTAGAGCCTCTAACAATACAGTGTGACAAGACTCCAAATAATACAATGTCTCAAAACTACGGAAAGATAATAAAAGGGATAGGGGAGGAGTTGGGTCCTGCGGACGTCAGGCAGCTTCCTCGACAACTCCGGATAAACTCTAAAATCAGCAAAAGCTCAGCTAAACTTCCGGGATACCTGGATCTGCACATATGGTGCAGGGAGTAAAGTGAGTACTTCCAACTCAGTGGTAATAAACATATATAATGTCTGAAAGTAAGAAATCCTGAAATACAACAATGCAAAACTATAACCAATACTCCTACACATTTAACAGTGTAATAACAACAATTAATGACAGATAACACAAGCAGGTATAGATGTATGAATGCAATGCAATGCACATGACCACTGCGGCATACAATCCGATCCATTTGGGTACCCGCGCTCACTTTGGGGGTTCTGACTCCGGAGGGGCTCTTACAGCCCAAGCGCACTATCATCGTAGCATTCACTTCGGCGTGCTGCCCGATCCACAATCAGTCCAGTTATATGCATGCAAGCCACACGGACACAGTCAAATTTATCATTTGCAATTCCAATTATCAGGAATTATAGCTTAAGTGTTAAAACTTTAGAAATTTACTAATCATTTCGAGACAGTATTTAACTCAGGACTGATATCATGAAAATATGCTAAGAATCATGGAAGCAGTGATAATAATCCCTAAGGGATCCAAATAATCGGCACGCAGCCAAAATATAACCATAACCATCCAAGTAGGAGGTTTGTCGACTAATTTCTAGCTAATAACATAGTACGAACATCATTCGATAGGACTAAGCCATAGTACCCAATTAGAATCGACCCCTCACTCACCGTAGAGTACGTATCTCGCCTCAATATAGCGTCACAGTGTGATATACCGGGGTTTCAAACCCTCAGGTCATCATCTACATCTATTACTCACCTCAAGCCGGCCACAAGACTAGACCGCTAAGCCTTTTCCTCTCGAATCCACCTCCTCGCACGTCGAATCTTGTCAAAACCACAACGAATACATTACAATAGGCTAATGGAACATAACCCAATTGAAAGAACTCGAAAAACACCCAAAAACACAAGGTTGGAAAAACCTGAGCCCCGGGCCCAATTGTCGAAAAATTCCGAAATTTACATCACTGAATTCCTCGTCTCGCCACGACTCTATACATATCAAATTTACACAAATCGGAGTTCGTTTGATCCCTAAAATTCCAAGTTTACACTTTCTTAGGTTTCAAGCCCTAACCACCATTTTTAACCCTTAAATCCTTGAATTTCAGTGTTTAAATCCTTGTTTTTACACAATAACAATATTATTCGAGTCTATAAATTCATACCTGATGGAATCCCCTTCGAATCCTCTCCAAATCGCCCAAAATCGCCTCTTCCCGAAGTCAAAATGTTTTTCCTTAACTTTTGAAATTCGCAAACACTATTTCATTAAAACCCTTCAGAGATTTTCGCTTCTGTGGTCCACTGACCGCACCTACGGTACCGCTTTTGTGACATATTGACCGCTTATGTGGTCTAACTTAAAACCATCGGGGACCACTTTTGCGATCCATACATCCGCTTATGCGGTTTCCTCCAATCGCTTCTACGGTCTTCAATCCGCTTACGCGGCCTCGCTACGCGCTCCACCTTCCTCTTATGCGGAAATCCCCTGGGCCACTCAAGATCACTTCTGCAACTTTCTCCACCGCTTCTACGGCCCCTTTTCCGCAGATGCGGAAATACCATAAGCCATAAAAAACCAGACCTGCAACATGCTTCAAAAATTCCCGTTTAATTATCCGAAATCACCCCGAGGCCACCGGGACCTCAACCAAAAACACCAACACATCCAAAAACCTTATTCAAACTTGTTCCAATCCTCAAAACACGTCAAACAACGCTAAAACCAATAAAATACATCGGATTCAAGCCTAGTTTTCATCAAATCTTCCGAAATGCGCATTCAATCAAAAACCTGACCAAACGACGTCTGAATGACCTGATAATTTGCAGACATATCTAAAATCACCTAATGAAGCTACTGCAACTATCGGAATTCCATTCCGACCCTCGGATCAAAATCTCACCTATCAACCGGAATTCGCCAAAAATTCAAACTTCGCCAATTAAAGCCTAATTCTACACCGAAACTCCAGATTCAATTCCGATTTCACTCCTAAGTCAAAAATCATCCCCCGAAGCTAACCAAATCACCAGAATTCACATCCGAGCCTTCTTACTATATAGTCAACTTTTGGTTGACTTTTACAAAACAAGTTTCCTTCTAAGAGATTATGTGCCTCATTTCCAACTAAAACCAATTCAATTCTATCCGATCAACTCAAATACTGATATTGAAACATAGAACAACATAATATGGGGGAAACGGGGCGGTAACTCACGTGATAACGGGCCGGGTCGTCGAAGTCGCTTAGTATTTTGGCCTTTAAACCTAAGGGTTCAACCAAGTCCTCACCTTATAGGAATAGTGGTCCTAAAACACCCTCTAGGACTTATAGGACGGGATGGGTAATAGCACGCAATAAACACTCGTGACCAATCCACACATTTAAATACCTTAACGGGGTGGGAAGGGTAGAATATGGATATGATGACCGGTACGTTAATATCTTGTGCGACCCTTCTTTTGAGGAGTGATTGCTGGGTATTGCATTGATGTAATCCATATTGTATTTAAACCTAGGACCCCTTTCCTTTTCTTTATTTGTGTATAATATTTTTCTTAAAATTATGTTTCCTTCCAATTAATCCTTCTATTAATCATTTATGCCATTTTTTTTCTAAAACTTTCAAACTTATCTGTAATTGCAATGTGCATACCTTACGTGTTCCCTTTCTTTTAAAGTCACAATTAAATCACTGCCGGAAACCACACTAGTTGATCTTGAGGGGTGCCTAACAATTTCCCCTCGAGATAATCTCAAGCCCTTACCCGAACTCTGGTTTACTTTCAAAATTGCTTCTTCTCTTTAAAGTGTCCTAATGCACTATAATCATTAGGTGGTGACTCTTCAAAATTCATAACCCGATTCCACAAAAGGGACTAAGAGTTGTTTTGTCCATAATATCGTAAACCCATTTTTTTTCTTTTTTAAAGAAGGGGGAAAAAGGGGGGCGTCGACATGTGGTATTTTTGATTTTGGCACAAGAAGTTGTGGTTCAAATCTTAAGATACCAATAATTTCATCAAAACTTTAAAGTACTTACACTAACGGAAAGTTTAAATCTATATAAGATAATCTCTATTATTCACGAGTGTTATGAAGTGATAACAAACTATTGGGGAATTGTAAGATAGTTTGTTATTTTAGAGTTGGGAAGTGGGGTTGTTCCTACATCGGAACAGATGGCGCTTTTGGAGCCTTTTAAGTACTTGTCACTTTCATGTCATTGATTTACAATACATACTTTTAAGTTAATTATTTTATTTTGTGACAGAAAAATTAATCTATTTGAATTTTAAATTCAAAATCCGAATAAACAGTTATGTATGTTATGAAAGGGTCTGTCCATATATGTGTGTTTATGAAACAAAATATCTTTTCTGAAAGGGTCTGTTAGTTGCCTATAAATACACAAGAATTTCCAACGAAGTGGTATAGAAAAACAAGTATTATTGCAGGCTATCCTGAAGAAATTCATTTTGTGTTTCCCTAATTTAGTATACAGGTGATAACTCTTTAAGGACAATTGATTTTCACGCCTCAAAGCCATATTGTTTATTATTTTCTATCAGGGTCTACCATTGAATAGCGCATCATGCACATCCGTCATGTCGTGCTACCTATATTTCGATGTTGATAAGTAAAACCAAATTATTTTTGAAATTATTCATTTAACTAAGTCTTTCCAAAATGCCACTTATCATTAATAAATGGCTTAAGAAGAGGCAAAATATCATGTGTTTGGATTAAATTTGAATGAGCCGATTCCAGTATGTAGTTTAGTCAATGTTCAATTAATAATTATTTTAAATTTTAGGGTTCAATGCAGAAAGTTAATAAAGGGGGAATGATTTTCTGAAGTTGCTTTTCCTTTTTTTTCTTTTTTTATTTTTGTGAGAAACTTGTCTTTCTTGTAGATAAAATACAAGCAATAGAACATCTACTAATTTCTATTAGAACAAAAATTGTTGACTATCGAGTTCGCTAAAATAATTAATCATGGAAAAAAGATTAGAAAGACTTACTTGTAATTTCTGATTTTGATGTCTTGGTCTGTCTCGAGTACAAGTGGAGTGAGATGCTTTGATCAAACCACTTCACTCCTTTAGTTCTCTTATGTTACTTTTTTCTACTCTTTGGATTGTTATCATTTGGTACAATTCTAGTTAATCTATGCGAGATTGTTTCTGTTGGGTCTCAAAGAGATAGATTTTCTATCTTTTCTTTTTTTATTGCTTGCTTTTTTTCCCCTTCTGATTGGAGAAATTTGAAGTAGATTTTTCAATACATATTTCTCTGTTATGTTCCTTTTATTTTTATTCTGCTAGGTTAATTTGCATTATACTTTTATGAGAATAAAGAATAATTTTAATGTTGGTTATAATAGAATTAGACTTGCTGATGTCGAGTGTTGAATGGCAAAATCATTGGTTGATGTCTTGGTGATAATAAGGGATTTATACTGCATTTTGTTGACACGCGGTATAATTTTTAAATATATCAACAATGAGTTGCCAGCATGAAGAAGTCGGTTTTATTGATTGGACTAGTTGGATTAGCGTAAAAAACGCACGGGGTGTCACCACATTTAACCTATATTTATATTTTTTAAAATTATTTAATTTATACCCTAATTTTTACAACTTCAAGCGCTTCATTCTTCCTGCTATCTGTGCGCTCCTTTCTTCCTCCTTTCTTTTCTTCTTATTCTTCTTCTTTTCTCTCTCTAACATGAGACTCTGTATAAGTATTTTTAATCTATATATTATTAAAAGGAGAGGATAAAGCCCTCTCCTTAAGCCAAGTGGCATCATAAAAAAATATCACATGGCATTATTAGTTAATAATTAGTTTTTTTGTTATTAATTAGTTATTATCTATTACATTTAAATTTATATAACTATAAAAATGAAAATAATAAAAAATAAAAAACTNATTGAGTGGAAATAGTTTCAAGTAGGAGTGTTAAAATTTTTTTAAAATAAAAAAAGAAAAATAAAATTAACTATAATAAGAAAAACGAAAAAAGAAGAAGACAAACTACCCATTCAAATTGGTGAGCAGTTTTAAGTTGGAGTTTTAAAATAATAAAATAAAATAAATAAAATAAAAATTACCATTTCAAATTGGGGAGTAGTTTCAAGTTGGAGTTTATAATTGTTTTAAAATAAAAAATAAAAATAAAGCAATAAAAAACTTTTGATTCAAATTGTGGAGTAGTTTCTTTCTAATATTCTATATTTTATATGTTATTAAAAGAAGAGAATAAATCCCTCTCTTTATGCCAAGTGGTAGCCTAGAAAAAAACCTTATGGAATAATTAGTTAATAACAAAGAAATTACCTATATATTATTAAAAGAAGAGGATAAAGCCCTCTCCTTAAGCCAAGTGGCATCATGAAAAAATGTCACATGGCATAACTAGTTACTAATTAGTTTTTTAGTTATTAATTAGTTATTATCTATTACATTTAAATTTATATAACTATAAAAATGAAAATAATAAAAAATAAAAAACTACCATATATATATATATGTGCAATCAAAAATATAAATATATAAAAATAACTACCCATTCTAATTGGGTGGGAGTAGTTTCAAGTT
The DNA here is from genome assembly GCA_026770625.1 of Nicotiana glauca. Lineage (NCBI taxonomy): Eukaryota > Viridiplantae > Streptophyta > Magnoliopsida > Solanales > Solanaceae > Nicotiana > Nicotiana glauca. The sequence continues at coordinate 25,377 of MU759849.1, forward strand.
GGAGTGTTAAAATTACTTTAAAATAAAAAAAATTAAAAAAGAAAAAATAAAATTAACTATAATAAGAAAAACGAAAAAAGAAGAAGAAAAACTACTCATTCAAATTGGTGAATAGTTTTAAGTTGGAATTTTAAAATAATAAAATAAAAAAAAATTACCATTTCAAATTGGGGAGTAGTTTCAAGTTGGAGTTTATAATTGTTTCAAAATAAAAAATAAAAATAAAGCAAAAAAAAAAAACTTTTGATTCAAATTGTGGAGTAGTTTCTTTCTAATATTCTATATATTATTAAAAGAAGAGAATAAAGTCCTCTCTTTATGCCAAGTGGTAGCCTAGAAAAAAACCTTATGGAATAATTAGTTAATAACAAAGAAATTATCTATTGAAAATTAACAAAGAAATTAACTACCTAAATTAACTACTAAAACACGGGGAGAGTTGGTTTAGGTTAGTTAATTTTTTTATTTCATTTTTAACATCATTTTATTTTTTTTTTATTTTTTGAAATAAAAAGTATATCAATTCATTAAAATTCAAACAATATTATTGAGAAAAATATAATAAAATTTAAAATAAAAAATATATATATTTAAGATAATAAAAGATATATCTTCTATTATATTACAAAAAAATAGCAGACAAAAATATTAAACAAGTAATATGCTAATAATCTATCTATATATTATTAAAAGCCAAAGAAAAAGGCAGCATATTAATACAAGTGGTGGCCTAGATAAAAGCCGCATGACATAATTAGTTAATAAAAAAAAATTTATTTATTGAAAATTAACAAAGAAATTAACTACTCAAATATTAGTGAGGGTTGGGTATATCGTATTGATAAATAAAATGACAATTAAAATTTATTAAAGCAATACGGTCTAATAGTATCAAACAAGAATGATTATAATTTAATTTTTTTCTTTTTAATATTGACCGCGCATCGCGCGAGTACGACTACTAGTTGAATATAAAATACAAAGTGATTTAGCACTAAAGTATAAATTTTGCATTAAGTACATCTGAAAATTTATTCCCCAAAAAAAAATTAAAAATGGTTCTTCTTAATGTTGAATTTCCTAATAATTCCATTATAGCAACTGGATCTTAATGACAACTTGTGATTATTGTTTTAGAACTTGAGCTCTAAGAATGCTGAAGTTCTGCAAATAAAGAACAAAACTTCAGGTAGTAGAGTGTTTAAGTTCAGCAATTACAAACACAAACTTCAGCCCACACTTGGTTCAGTAATTTTTGTTACTTCAGGCCCGTCTACTAGAATGCTAAAGTTTGCGTGATTGTCTTTGCTACTTCAGGCCCGTGTGCTTCAAGTTACGCGAAAAACTTCAGCTAAAACATGCTGAAATTCAGCAAATAAAGAACAAAAATTCAGCTATTAGAATGCTTAAGTTTAGCAATTACAAACTAAAACTTCAGCCAATACTTGGTTCAGCAATTTTTGCTACCTCTGGCCCGTCTACTAGAATGTTGAAGTTTGCGTGATTGCCTCTACTACATCAGGCTCGTATGCCTGAATCTACGCGAAAAGTGAATATTTTTGTAATTTTTTTAGCAAAGCAGGTATAAGTTAAATTGTGACAAAAAAAGAGGATATAAATGCAAATGCCGCTGATTAGCTGGGGCTGTGACCGGGCCCAATTATCATAGCCATTTTCAAATGCTTTATAGACGTCGTAAGATGATCTTTTAATAGTTAAACATAACTAATAGGAAGGAGTGTACTATTATTAGCATGCTCTATACGTATCCTTTTCATAATTAGATTAGGAGAATCCAAAGGTGAAAAAAAAATTGCACCAAATGATCTGTTTCTTCAGGATTGCAAAAATAAAACTTCTCCTGTTCCTAAATCTTATGAACTATTTGAAGATCAGCTCCTGCAGGTTCCTCAGTTAAGGCAGAAGGCTTGACTATTTTATATGCTATGCCAGATTCTCGAATCTCATCTTCCCCCGGACAAGAACCTTTATCTGTGAGAATAGGATCACAAATAGTAGAATACTTAAGATTAAAAGTGCTCATCCTAAAACATGGAATTACTGTTATAAAATGAGCGGGGTAGATGTATAGCTAGAAATGCATAGCAAGGAGAAGGCCCCTATCTCCTACTTAATTACCACTATTAATTTCTTTGTATATGGTTAAAGATCTTAGGACAACTTCGAATGCAAGCTAACCATCTGTGTTAATTAGGTGACAAAATCTCTATTAGCGAATCCTAGACACGTGATTGGTAATATCACCCATCTCAACCACTATTTAATATGTATAAATAATAAATTCGTTTTATCTAAAAGATCATATTCTCATTTTACCACAAGTGCTGGCTTAGAATTTGGGAATATATCAAATTTATCCTGATTAGGGGTGACAAAATGATTCAAAGAAAACAGTTAATCATCCATATTATCCACTAAAAAATGAGTTAGATAATGAACTGTTTAAAAACGGGTCAAATATGGATAAGAACCGCATTATCCATTTAGAAAATGGATAACCAATGAGTCTAATTTTTACATTTGTAAAGCCTCAAATTGGAGGTTCCTCAAATTTGAGAGACTAAGAATCTCTCAAAAGTGATCATATACAAGATGTCATGGATAATATGGGTAACCCATATTATCCGCCGGTTAACCCCTTTTTTATCCGTATTAAATATGGGTCGTGTCGTATAATTGATCCACTTTTTTATAACCCGTTTTTAACCCGAACCATATCCGACCCTACTCTCCCGTTTGCCACTCCTAATCCTAATCATTAAGCTCTTTTTTTCTTGGGTTCATAAGTATCCTAATCGTTAGGCAACATTAACAACGCAGTTATATATGCTCATTGTAAAAGTAGTAGGTGTAACACCTCGTAAATTTAAATAGGTTGTGGATGCATTAAATGAGTATTAACGTGATGGTAATTAATTGGCTATGATAATAAATGTACTAGGCGTATCATAAGTGATTTGGGGTCCAAGGAGAGACCTAAGTCTAAGCCAAGTTGGAAAATTATATGATAGACTAAAATTCCAAATGAGTACGCATAAGATCACATTTTGAACTATCATACCTACAGATATATAAGGTTTTGTGTGATACACAACCTATCAAATGAATGATCTTTGAGTATTGTTTCTAACGGTTCAAACCGTTCGTCATTTGGACATTCCTACAAGAATTTATGATCACATTATCAAAGGTTGGCGGAGGAGTGTGCGGATGCGAAGCATCCGAGGCCGCATCTGAAAAGAGGGGCTGGCAGTGAAGTGCTACCATAGCATCTGGGTCGGCATCCGAGCTCCTGAGAGGAGTGAAGTGGGGATGCGAAGCATCCGAGGCCTTTGGGCCTATAAACACAATTTCGGGGTCCGCCTTCCCCCATTTCTTTTGGACTACTTTTAGAGTTTTCCAGCACTCTCTCAAGACCTCCAACCCCTTCCATCTTCAAGGTAAGCAATCCCCATTATCTTGGTGTGAAATTCCATAATTTCGACACTAATATTGAAGAAATCTACACATAAAATAGTTAGATCTTCAAGAGATTTCTTCAAGAACTCAAAGGAGGGTTTTGCAAAAGTTCTTCCAAAAAAGGTAATCCTACACCCTTAGACTTACGTGTATAAATTTATTAAGGGAATATGAGTATGAGTAAGTATTGAAATTCTTGGTATGGTCATTGGAAGCCAAAAGTTCCCTATTTAATTACATAACTATTGTAGAGATTAAAAGATGATTAATTGATGGAATTTTGTTTTTCTGATTTCTTTTAGATCTATCTTAGATCTGTGTATATTATGAGCTTTCGTTATTTTCCTCAATGGTTTTTTTCTGATTTTTCTAAAGTAACTCTTCACCTTCGAACTAGGGTTCTTAAACATCTTTTCGAAAATGTTTCTTTCTTCTAATTTTGTATTAATCTGCAAATGTTTGTTTAAGATTTCTAATCTATTCGAGTTATTCTGTTAAAAATCCAAATTTTGTCTCTTAAACTTCTTAGATCTGTACAGATCTGAGAAGGATCGAACTTATTTTTAATTATTTTTATGGAAAATCTCCTGATTTTCGAGCGGTTTGTCATCTTCCTAAACTAGGTTTTCTGAAAATCCTTTTCTTCGTAACACTTTCTTATTTTAAGTTCTTAATCCCTCGTGTCTATGTGTTTTGACTGATTTTGTTGAGTTCTTCATTGACCCAAACTAGCCTATGTCAAAAACCCTAATTTTTAGGGTTCTTCGTTTGGTTTCTGTGTATTAGCATGACTTACTATTTCTCATGTTTCTTTTGAATTCTTGTGATTACTTGTGACTGCTTGCCTTGATATGCTTCTACTGAGTTTCTCAGCCTAGACTTACACCAATTCTATGTGTTTGTGTTCATCTTGACTGTTTGCATCAAGACTTGCATCTTTCTCACTAATTTAGTATCGTTTAATCTTCATGTTTTGCTAGAGTTGTGTGCCTATTCTTGACTACCCATGTCTTACTCTATTAATATGTTAAACATGCTGACTCTTTTCCATGATTTTTGCTTTGATTGATTCTGAATCCCTTATTACTTGGTGTGATTTGAACATTTTCCTTTGAACGACTCCTACCTTTCCATCTAATCTGATTAGTTGCTTACCTTAATTAATTTTTCCTTTCCTTGTCTGTGTTGCTACTGATTGTTTCCTTAGTTTGAAAACTTTCTAAACCTAGCCTAAATTACCTCTTCTATACTGGTACTATTTTGAAATCTTTCCTTATTTGTTATTCTACGGCCGTGTATGATTTTTTTCATTACTTGTCACCTACTCTTTACCATATACACTGACTCCCTTAATCAAAGGGAGATTCAAACTAATTTTTTATACTGAGTTCTATAAATACCGAAGAATTGATTCTTGCCTTATTTTAACCAGTTTTCAAACTACTATATAAATAACTCTTCTACAGTCTTAACATACGAACAATAGTTAAGAAGACACACACACACACTCAAACTCTCTCTTATTTCTCTACCACTTGTGCTAATTGCTTGTCTAGACGGCTGAAAGCCAAGGCTAGACCGTGGAACTCTACTTGCTTTACTTTCTGCACTTTAATTCTTCAAGTGGGTTGTCTCTAGTTTAAATTTGAACCTCAACTTTATGTGTTCCATTCCTATACATCCATGCTTGTTACTATACTAGTTATTCAATTAATTTCTATGTTTGATGTTATTAAGCATGTCTAAATTCTTGCCTTGTGTGTAATCATCATATCAAACTTTACTTAGTTCTTTGACACTTGTCCAGCATGTTCACTTAGTTCCCTTATCTCTAGCTTAACTAGTACAACCATGTAGTTACTTAGTCTTCTAGTACATTCTATTGGCCCAAATGGTATGTCAAATTTGGTTCAACAAAACTTTTGTCTTCAATATGATCCTGCTGTACTCTTCCATATATTTTAAATGTATGTTACCATGACTGATTTGTTCAATAAACTCATTGATGTTCTATATGTGTGTTGTATCAAATGTTTCCCCATTTATGTAGTTTCAAGCTTGTATGTTCCCAATTGCTCATTTCCTTGTTTGTGTTTGAACTATGTATGTTGATTTTGTTTTGAGTTGCTGATTGTCCTCTTTCTATTCTTCTTCAAGCTGGTTTTCACTAAGGAAAACTCTTCTATTGCTTTCCAAAACTTATTTCAAACTAATCATTGTCAAAATTATTTCCAACTCAACTCTTTTAAATCCATGTCAAGAACTCTCACATATTCTCCTAGAATACTAGGTTCTGCCCCTTTTGTGTGAGCCTTGCCTTGGGACCCCTAAGCTCCCTCTGAACTTGGACAGATAAAAAATGGCCTTTCCACACTGCACTTACTCTGTTTTGGCTATGAAATTTGTGTGTAAGCACTGCCCAAGATCACTTGAGGTCCTTAGGGAACTCTGACACACCCAGATATGAGAAGGACTATGAAACAATCTTGGCACTTGAGGTGATTTATTCCATAATTGAGGGAGGAAGTTCTAATCAGGTGTTGAAAGTCTGGGACTGTTTCAGGCTTCCTATAGTGTAAATTTTACTATTCTTATGTAACTTATTTCAGTATTGGTCTGTAATAATTATTTGTAAACAACTCTGAGGTTGGATAATAAAAAGGGTTGGGTAATATGCATCTTGTAGTATAACTCATGATAGAAATCATGTTCCTAGGTTTACTTTTTGTATGCGCAATCGCAGCCATGTTTAGGCACAACATGCCAAGTGTGCCATGAATTAGATATCATGCTATTTAGGCTTTATAAATGGTGTTTTCAGCATCTCAACCACATTTAGAAATTCGGTCTATAGGGTAGATAATAACAATGAAATAAGCTGCTATTATGTGATTTTGCCCATGTTCTAAAATTTCATTTGGAAATCTTGCCTTAGGGCAAAAGTGTTAACACAACTTGTTATTCATGGACTCACCATATTGCAACCATGCTCTGCACTTAGAAATCCAGCTTTAGGTACACACGATCAAAAAGCTGTCACTCCTACCTATTTTGAAACTGTGCATAACTTGAGGTGCATTTAGAAAATCTTGTTTTAGTTATTATGCATCATGTTGCATTGGACATCATATTATAGGATCCCACTTATTCAATCACTCCTAGTCTAAATACAGAGGTATAAACAGTTCTCGTGTTCTAAACAAACTGGTAATTAGTCTCTGAATGATTGCAACATTTAGAATTGCATGCTATTAGGTATAACAACCTGGAATTACTAACAAATCTAAATAACTGTTACATGTTATTTTATGCCTAGGCAATCCTTAGCTAACCAATTTGAAAATAAAACTAGAACCATCTTTGTGATTAGTATTTAAGTGTCAACGTGTTAAAACTAGTAGGCAAGCTTGATTTGGACTTCATTTATGAGTCATGTAATAAATTTGGTTGTGATGTTATCACTTAGATACCATGCTTTAAGGATTCTGAGTTCAAATGTGGATTTTATCTGTGTATGAGTGGTGCTGTCTATGTGCATTATTTGTGGAGGTACGTCTGAGCCTTCTATATGATTTCTGTGTTTTAACCCCTAAATGCAGTCCTATGTGTTCTTATTTATCGCCTAGTATTTTGCCCTTTAAAACTGAGGGTCTGCCTAAAACCCCCCTTCTTATAGGATATGAGTCATAAATTCCTTCGGTATTGATAGGAATGGACGAGTAACATCATGCAATAGGGGTCGAGACCAACCTTCGCTTTAATTACCTTCACGGGGCGCGAAAGAGTAGATATGGATATGATGACCGGTGCATTAATACCACGTGTAGCCCCTCTTTGAGGAGTGTCATACCGGTTATTGCATTCATGTGATCCATATTATAAACAAACCTAGGACACCCTTCTTTACATTCATGAATATGCTTAGATTGTAATTCTTTTAAAAATCTAGCTTTTTCATTAGTTGTTTTCTTACACCTGTTTATTTAAATCCCCTACTATTTGAGCCATGCTTGTTTATTTACTAATTGTACAAATTCAAAAAAACATGTTTGGCTGGGAACCACACTAGTGGATCCTGAGGGGTGCCTAACACCTTCTGCTTAGGATAATTTCAAGCTCTTACCCTATCTCAGGTTACCAAACGTAGTTATAAGTGAACCTTATAAGTTCCCTAACACACCTTAAATCGTTAAGTAGCGACTCTTCAAAAATTTCTCAAAAGGAACAAGTTGTCCCATACCAAAATGTCATAAGCCCGATTCCGCGAGGAAGAAAGGGGGCGCGACAACATGTCGACTCTGCTGGGGATATTTAGGCTTTTACCATTTCATACTGTTTTTTTGAATTTGTATCCCCTATTGCAATTATTTGTTCAAATTCCTTTAAGCGTTAAATTTCTTTTTCAAAAGCAAAACTGACATATCTTTCTTGTCTCCTTCCTTTATAACTGCTTTAAATTATAAAACTGTTGTATTTATCGCTTTTTTAACGTGCAAATACCAACATGCTTTTAATTATTACATAATCATGCTCAACATCATAGTTCACTCGTGCCAAACAAATATTATAGAGACACTTGATTAGTGGTTGTGCCTTTCCTATATCATTACCCCCTAAATTAAGAAATTCTTATTTTCGGTAAAACTAGTTGATCAGCGGTGCAGTCGATAGTTCCGTGCCATCCCGCTTGAGTTTTCCACTTAAGGGTACTAGTCTAAAACCCCATAGAAACCTTACTCTGTTTAAATTGTGCATGCATCATGGTCAAACCTAGCCAGGTCAGTTATGTTGTCCATATAATGATCCTTTAAGATAGCCTTGTCCAAAATACCACTAGGTTTCCCTAAACCCAAACGTACATCATCACGTTCTGTGCATTAATTTGGAGAATTAAATGACGATATGCGGATAATAAATGTATAAATAGTCGAGTCCGGTGCGGGTAAGGTCTAACCCTTTTGTTTTGCAGAGACTGAGGCACGAGGTCTCCAGCTTTAGAATGGTTAACGTACCCACACTTTGCTAGACTGGTGAAGAAATCTTCCATCGGATGATCAGATCAATGAATGTAAAGAAAGGGCCGTCAAGTCTAGCGAAAAGCTATATTATCTGGAATACAACTAGTTAGAATTGGAAGGAAAAGTGAGGAAACGAGTCAACAACTGCCAGAGCACTGAGGGAAACAAAGAACGACATCTAGCAAAGGCGTTCATTCTAATGAGCCTACTCGAGCTGGAGGATTTGATCAACGAGGACAGTCAACAGAGGAATGTCCTTCTGGGACCAAATAGGCTAGATTTATTCTTTCTTATCCTTGAGATGTAATGAGGCCAAGTGCTAATAGTAACTCATTTTTATCATTATTTCCGTATCATTTTGGAATTTGTCTGTTCTTACATTATGAATGAAGCATTTATTTAGCATTCTATGTTCTCCAAATCAAGTTTTCTCTAGGCCTACCTTGAGCACAAAGAGTTTCCCAAATTAGGACACATTTTACATTCCTGCACTATGTGTTTAGATATTGCAATACTTTTTATAATCTCACTGATTTGATTACCTTTTGTTTTCAATTTGTTTTCTTTATTCTTATTCCCATCCACAAGGATTACTTCATGCACTCTGGCATCATCATCTTATTTCACAAGATCTAGGGGTACTTCATCCACTCCTCCTCTTAGTCCCATTAATAGCAAGAACAAAGAAAAGAATAAAATGGAAGATTTAAACAACATCAGGAAGTAGAACATAACTTAATAGGTAGAGGCTATTGATGCCTAGGTTATTCAGGTTCCTAATGCAAATGTGTCACAACTTGAATAGAAACTGTTGAAATTCAAGGAAGAGCTCGATCAGGTCCGAAATCTGGCAAACCTGTCATTTTCCCTCAACACCCCAGATATCAATTTCCCCAACGCTTAAAATCCTACACCTCCTCAAAATATCCCAAAACAGCAGAATCATCTCGTGCCTCATCATCACGCTGCTCCACCAAAGAACTAATGTAACACCTTCCATACCCCAAACAACACTCCACTACTCATCCCAGAACTTCAGAATGCCGTAAGCAACCATTTCCACACCGCTACACCAGGCCACCATAACACTCCTATCTGTGTGGAGACCATGCCACACTACACCCAACCTATCTCATGCACATCTGAGTCTATTGAAATGCATATGCTTACTAGGAACTTGGCCGAGGAACTTAAGAAACTAACCAGCCGGTTTCAGGTCGTTGAGGGAAGCAAAGGAATCGAGGGGCTGAACTATGAGGACCTCTGTATAGAGCATGATGTCAAACTGCCTGAGGGGGTACAAACTTCTTAAGCTCAAAATATATGATGGTAGGGGTGACCCAAGGGTCCATCTGAGGACATATTGCAACAAGCTGGTTGGGGGTAGGGAAGGATGAAAGGATCTGCATGAGACTTTTCCCGAGAAGTTATAAGGGAGATGCATTATCTTGGTACATCAGCCAAGATCCCAAGAAGTGGTCAAGTTGGGTGGACAGGGCATCTGACTTTATGGACAGGTTCAGGTTTAATATAAAGAACGCCCCAGATGTGTTCTATAGCCAAAATTTTGAGAAGAAACCCACGGAGATGTTTCGCGAGTATGCTACTCACTGGAGGTTCGAAGGTACTAAGGTTAGTCCCGCCTTAGATGAGGATATAATGAACAAGTTCTTTGTCTGTGCTCAGGATCCACAGTACTATAAACGGCTGATGATAATTGATAACCAAAAGTTCTCCGACATTATCAAATTAGGGGAAAGAATTGAAGACGGTATTAAAAGTGGTATAGTTAAAAATTTCTAAGCCTTGCAAGCTACGTATAAGGCTTTACAGTTTGGTGGTGTGTCCAAGAAAAGGGGTGTAGGGGCCGTGATGGTTGCACAAAGGACCAAGTCTCCCCTTAAATACCAAGCTTACCCAACACCTCCACTCACTTTCCAACCAACCCCAAATTACCAAGAACCCTCATACACACCAACTTATCAGTCATCTCCACCTCCTTCATACCAACCTACCTCACCCAGATAATCTCAACCCTCTCATGTCTACCAAATATATAATGCTCAACCATCCCATTATCGATCACCCCTTGCACGCCAAAGTTTCCCTAGACCCTGACCTAATTTTGATCGCAGACCTCCAAAATAATATACAGCGATCGCTAAACAAATCAACCAGATGTATGAGAGGCTCAAAGTTGTTGGTTATGTCACCTTCGTCCCTACTACAACCCCTGATAATCCTTTTCTGTGTGTTAACCCAAACAAGTCCTATGCGTACCATTCCGACATGAAAGGGCACACCATCGATGAATACCGCTCCTTGAAAGACAAGATATAGTCTTTGATTGATAACAAGATTATTGTAGAAAAGGACCCCACTCAAAACGTCCACAACAACCCTCTGTCAGACCATAAGGATGGAGGTATCCACATGATTGAAGTAAAAGATGAATGGGATTTCAAGGGAGCTATTGGGTTGATCGCAGAAGGTGATGACCCAAAGAAGCCAACAATTATTCTCAGTCCGATCATAGTCCAGATCCAACCATCTTAGGATGCAGAGGTGAGTATGTCTATACCTCTTGAATTTGGAGCAACTTCATCCGCAATGACACTAGCACCAATTATGGTTGAATTCGTGTCTCTGGCAAATGCACTCATACCATTTCAGGTTGCAGTCTTGCCACCCAAGGAACATGTACCATTCGAATTGAGGACGGGCGCACCGATCCCAGTGGTGATGTCTACCATGCCATGATTCTATACAAATGTTGTACCCTGGGACTATACAGCCGAGGCAAGAAGGAATGGCAAGGTTAGGATTGAAGAAAGTGTCACAACACAGGGTATGACAAGAACTGGTAGAGTCTATACCCCTAAACATGTAGCTGAACAAAGCAAGCAAGCCTCCAATCGGCCACCCCTCATTGAGATAGGTCCGGACGAACTTTGGAGGAAAATACTGGCCAAGGAATATTTGGTAATCGACCAGTTAAACAAGACGCCATAACAAATCTCTCTTTGCTGCAAAATTCTGAGACGCATAAGAATGCTCTATTAAAGGTGCTAATTGAAGAGTACATACCAAGTAACATCACTAGCGGAGAGGTGGCTAATATGGTAGGACAAGTGCTAGAAAGCCATAAGATCACCTTTTATGAGGACAAGCTGCCACCTAAAGGGTTGGGGCACACAAAGCACTGCACATCACCGTGCAATGCAAAGATTATTTTATCACCGGAATCCTGATCGATAAACGGTCCAGTCTTAACATTTTCCCGCTAATAACACTCAAGAAGTTGGGTAAAAGGGCTGCATGAGATAAAGGATGGGGCAATCAATGTGAAAGCTTTCGATGGTTCTTAGATGTCCACTATTGGTGAGATTAGTCTATGCCTGCAGATGGGACCAACATGGTTCGAGGTTGATTTTCAAGTAATAGATGTACCTGCGTCTTACAACATGCTGCTGAGATGGCCATGGATCTATGTTACTGGGGACGTAGCGTCAACGCTGCATCAGGCAGTAAAGTTCCAATAGAATCACCAGGAAGTGATCATTCACGATGAAGGTAGCAATCCTATATACAGTCGCAAGACTATTCCGGCAATCGAGGGAATAAGGAAGCTAAGTGGAGAAACTCACCACCACATTAAACGGGTCAATGCTATTGACAAAGACAAATGGTACGATGGCAAAATCGGGAGTATACTGAGTTGGGGTGGGTAAGAGCCTGGCAAAGGGCTCGTCAAAAACTACCAAGGAATCTCTAAACCCATAAAACTCAAGAAACATGGCACTACCTTCGGTTTGGTATATAAATACTCGTGGGAAGAATTCAGTAGTTGGTCAGCACCATGGAGCGGTCCTTACTACATACTAGAGCAGCCAATACCGCATCTGGAGCAGACCTTCCAACAGGCCGACATTATTTATAGGTCAGAGGATAAAGAAGAACTTGCAGCATTGAGGAACCTATTTCTAGAAGACCGTGATATGGACTGTTGTGTTATTCTCGAGGAGCAGGGGGAGGAAGGCCCTTCCGTATAGGCTGTGAGCAGAGAGGCACTACTCAAGAATTGGACCATCAGGACAACCAAAGCCCGATGAGCCTTGGGATAGCAAGGCTAAAACAAGCATTATTCAATGTTTTATTTACTAAATGATTTTCTTTTGACTTTTTTCAATTCCCCCAATAAGGTATTTTTAATGTTCAAAATAGTTATTCAATTTATCAAAAGCATGTTTGATTTTTCTTATGAATTTAGTATTTATTGTTATCATTTTCTCCTTACTTTACCAATACAACATTATTCTTACTTGTCTTGTTGTACCAATGACTGTGACATGCAGTGAGACAACACAACAAACAAACTTTGATTCAAAGGAAGATGACATATCTGATGAGATTGTCAAAGAAGTTGAGAATTTTGAGAACAAACCTAAGTCCAACTTGGACGAGACCAAAACTGTCAAACTGGGAGATGCAGAAAACATCAAGGAAACGTGAATCAGCATTCACCGATCGCTACCGTAGAAGAAAGAATACACAAAATTTCTAAAGGAGTATGAGGACATATTCGCCTAGTCGTACGATGATAAGACTGGTCTGAGTACGTCTATTGTGGCTCACAAACTGCCAAACTAACCAATGTGTCCATCGATAAAGCAAAAGCTTAGAAAGTTCAAGCCTGATTTGAGTTTGAAAATCAAGGAAGAAGTCACCAAGCAGGTCAACTCTAAGGTTATCAGTGTAGCAGAACACCCGACATGGTTAGCCAACATTGTGCTAATTCCAAAGAAGGATAGGACGGTCAAGGTCTATGTTGACTACCGGGATCTCAATTGGGCTTGAACGAAAGACAATTTACCTTTGCCAAATATACACATCCAGATTGACAATTACGCCAAGCATGAGCTGCAGTAATTCCTAGATTACATTTCTAGTTATCATCAGATCTGGATGGATGAGGAAGATGATGAGAAAATTGCTTTCATTAAGCCGTGGGGAGTGTACTGTTACAAGGTGATGCCATTCACCCTGAAGAATGCAGGGGGCACCTAAATGAGGTCCATGACTACCATTTTCCATGATATGATACACTAGGATATAGAGCTATATGTGGATGATGTTATTATAAAATCCAAGAAGGCCACTGACCACATAGAAGATCTTAGGACATTGTTCAATTGACTGCGGAGATACAACCTGAAACTAAACCCCACAAAGTGCGCATTCAGGGTTCTAGCTAGGAAACTACTTGGGTGTATTGTGAGCCGTCGAGGAATAGAACTAGATCCATCGAAAGTCAAAGCCATTGAGGAACTACCATCACCAAAAAACAAGAAGGATGTGATGAGTTTCTTGGGAAGGCTTAACTACATCTGCCGATTCATAGCACAGTCTACAGTTATCTATGACCCAATCTTTAAGATGTTAAAGAAGGACGCCGCCACCAAATGGACGGATGACTACCAAAAGGCCTTCGACAAAATCAAGGAGTACCTATCAACACCACAAGTCTTAGTACCGCCTGAGCAATGTAGACCCTTATTAATCTACTTGCAATGTTAGATGGAGCTTTCGGTCACGTTCTGGGGTAGCACAAAGAAAGAAGAAGGAAGGAGCAAGCCATTTATTATCTCAGTAAGAAGTTCACCTGGTACGAGGCTAGGTATTCTCTATTGGAACACACCTATTGTGTTTTGATATGGGTAGCTCACAAGCTGAAACATTATTTCTGTGCCTATACTGCATATCTCATATTAAGTACATCTTTCAAAAGCCCATGCCCACTGGCAATCTAGCCAAGTGGCAAATCCTGTTGAGTGAGTTCAAAATTGTTTACGTAACTCAGAAAGCACTCAAGGGACATGCACTAGCAGACCACCTTGTTGAAAACCCCGTATATGGAGGATATGATCCCTTGAAAACGTATTTTCCTGATGAAGAGGTATCACTTGTAGGAGAAGATATTGCGAAATCCTATAATGGTTGGAGAATGTTTTTCGATGGAGAAGCAAACTTCAAAGGAGTTGGCATAGGAGTAGTCCTAATATCAGAAACCCGTCAGCATTATCCGGTGTCTGCCAAACTCCAATTCCCCTGCACTAACAATATGGCTGAATATGAAGCCTACATCTTAGGGCTCATAATGGCCATTAACATGAACGTTCAAGAGCTGCTAGTGATTGGAGATTCAGGCTTACTTATACATTAGGTACGACAAGAATGGGAACCCAAGAACTCCATTATAATCCCGTATCTACATCACGTATAGGAATTGAGAAAGAGGTCACGAAGATAGAATTCCAGCATGTTCCTAAAGTGCAGAATGAGGTCGTCGATGCATTGGCTACCCTATCATCTATAATATAGCATCCTGACAAGAATTTCATTGATCCCATTCCAGTGAAAATCCATAATCAGCCAGGTTACTCTTCCACTGTTGAAGAGGAAGCAGACGGAGAGCCTTGGTTTCATGATATCAAGGAATATTTGGTAAAAGGAGAGTACCCGGAGCTTGCTAATCCTACTCAGAAAAGCACACTTCGTATATTGTCCAACCACATCTTTCACAGCGGAGGAATGTTGTATATGAGGACTCCCGATTTAGGATAATTAAGATGTGTCGGCGCAAATAAAGCATCCAGGATACTAGAGGAAATTCATGTTGGGACCTGCGGTCCACATATGAACGGTTTTGTCTTAGCAAAGAAGATACATGGGGGTGGTTACTTTTGGATGACTATAGAAGTAGACTGCATCCAACATGTCTGAAAATGTCATCGCTATCGGATACATGCAGACATGATAAAGGTACCTCCAAGCGAGCTTAACACAACAAGCTCACTGTGGCCGTTCGCTGCCTGGGGAATGGACATTATTGGACCAATCGAGCCTGCTGCTTCTAACGGACACATGTTTATCTTGGTAGCCATTGATTATTTCACCAAATGGGTCGAAGCAGCATCTTACAAAGCAGTGACTAAGAATGTTGTGGAAGACTTTGTCTGCGACCGGATTGTTTGTCGATTCAGAATTCCAAAATCAATCATTACTGATAATGGCTCCAACATCAACATCGACTTGATGAAAACTATGTGCAAAACTTTCAAGATCAAAACCAAGAATTCCACATCCTACATATCTCAGATGAATGGAGTTGTCGAAGCCGCCAACAAGAATATCAAGAATATATTGAGGAAGATGATAAAGAATCACATGCAGTGGCACATGAAGTTATCATTTGCTCGACTGGGATATTGCACCACAGTTCACACATCAACTGGGGAAACCCTCAATATGTTGGTTTACGGTACATAGACTGTTATTCCGACTGAGGTGGAAATTCCTTCCCTAAGGATCATACAAGAAGCTGAGCTCGATGACGCAAAGTGGGTAAAAATTCGTTATGAGAAACTAGCCCTTATAGACAGAAAGAGAATAAATGCAGTCTGCCATGGTCAACCCTAACAGAAAAGAATTTGCAGAGCCTTCAAGAAAAAGAGTCAAGCCAAGACAGTTCACACAGGGGCAGCTAGTGTTAAGAATATTTTTTCGCATCAAGATGAAGCTAATGGGAAGTTCTCTCCTAACTAGCAGGGTCCATACATGGTTCATCGGGTTTCGACAGGAGGATCCCTCAAACTTGCTAAAATGGACGGGGAAGTCTGGCTAAAGCCGATCAATTCAGATGTAGTCAAGAGTTACTATATATAAACTTTATGCTTTCCTTATATGATATAAATTGAACAACGCCTGACCTGATTCCCGTTTAAGAGGGGATACCTAGGCAGCCCTATCGGTTCGGTTACAATTCAATAAAAAATTTGATTTCCCCCGCAATTGGAAGCTGGGGCAGAATTTTGAGGAGGACCCTCAAAATTTCGAAGTACTTTCAGCCGATCGCCGCACGAGCAATAGTCGAAAATGTCAACCCATCAAACTAGGGAAGAATTCTGAGGAAGACCCTCAAAATTCTGTAGCACGAGAGGTTGCAACGTCCTGAACCATGGCACAGTCGTCGGTTCATCTAAATTCTATTTTTAACTATACATTTACGTCATACTTTTATAAAATCATGAATGTTTATTATTGAAATTGCTTTGTTTAGCAACACTACCCCAATGATACAGACGGTATTAATAGATCAAAGCCGAACGAGTCAAGCTAAGCCAGCAGGGATACGAACTAACCTCCCCCTTAAAAAACTCACGATTTTTCTTTGGATGTAGGCACTTGGATTACGAAATCATTAAACATATGTACGCCCATGGGGCCAACATTGTTAAAGAATACTATTCTTAGAACCGTTGCACTTGCCAATTTGCTATAAGCACAGACCAGTGATGTTCCATATGTCACAATGCTACCAGTAATAACAACGTCGCAATCTGCTATCAGCTAAGAAAAATCTACTGTCATTTGTTATCTTATTTCTTGCATATGGCTACCATTTTGCCTTCTGAGACTAAACGCTATCTCCATCTACATTTGCATCTTTGCATAATGCTACCATTCCACCTTCCAAGGTTAAACGCTACCTCCATCTGTATCTGCATTGCATAAGGCTACCATTCTGCCTTCCGAGGTTAAATGCTACCTCCATCTGCATCAGCCTTGCATAAGGCTACCATTCTGCCTTCTGAGGTTAAACACTACCTCCATGTGCATCTGCATTGCATAAGGCTACCATTCTACCTTCCGAGACTAAACATTGTCTCCAGTTGCATTCGCTTTGTATAAGGCTACCATTATGCCTTCCAATCTGCATAAGTCTACCATTCTACCTTCCAATCTGTATAAGGCTACTATTGTGCCTTCTGATTTGCACAAGGCTACCATTCTGCCTTCCAAGGTTAAGCTCTACCTCCATCTACATCATACTACTGCATCCTTCATGGGCTGAAATATTGCCACCTCATCCAAAGGCGTCGTCGTTAAATGGCACCATCATCATAGCCCGAGAACACCATGTCATAGCCTGAGGATCTCTTTCAATTTTTTGCATATCATTATTCAAAGGCGTCATCGTTCGGAGGCACCTTCCTCATAGCTCGAGGACATCATATCATGGCCTGCAAATCCCTTATCATACGCTTCATGGCCCAGGACATCATGGTCTAAGGACATCATCCTCATTGTCCGAAGACAACATTCATGGTCCAACAGGAATTTGTATCATGTTTAAATTTATGCACACTATACGCTTGTATTACTTCTATTTATAGGTAAGCCGGTGAGCAACGACTATCCCAGCAGGAGCGATCCCGCTCCAACTCCCTCAGCCATATTAAACCTAACCATCCCCGTAAACCGTCCAGTCACCCAGCCCTAGATATTGCGTCCGTTCTTGAAAGGACTTCATCAGTATACTCCGTCGATGGATCCTGAACTACATACGGCCTGATTCCTATAAAACCAGGGATATGTAGGCAGCTCAGAAGCCAAGGTGTGGCCTAAATCTTCCCAAACCGTTTCGCTCGATCAAAATTGGTCATCATTTTTGTACTCGAAAACTCTTTCATCCTTTCCGGGTAAAGCGGGGCAATTGTTGATACCCAATTTTTTCTCAAACTATTTTTTAATTTTTGTATATATGCCTTCAAAATTATTTTTTATAATAATTGATATATTTCCATAATTTTCCATATTATTACCAATTTATTTTCTAATTTATTCAGTATTTTATATCCAATAATTTTTCATAAATTCCGTTACAAGTAATTTCAAAGTATTTCTTAGCTCAATATATAATTTTTATCCTATGAGGATTTAATTATTTCCACAAATTAGCCACCTTGTCATTGTTTGACTCTAATTGCAATAATTTTATAATTACAGCCTAATTGTACACTTTAGGCTATTTTAATTCTATAATCGGTAATTTTATATTTTTAAATATTAGCTAATTACCTTAATTTTACATATTTAGCTTTAATTTTATTTTATCGAATTACTAGCTATTTTTATTAATTATTTATTTAATTTTAATTAGGTATTTAACAAATAGCCAATTCTATTTTTTCAGTTATAACCTAAATCAAACCAACCCAAAACCTAATTAAATAACCCACCAAACCCAAGCCCATACCCAACCCAATCCCGGATCCAATCTAGATCGTTGATCAATTCTAATCAACGGTTCAGATCCCCCCATACCATATTAAACCCTAATGACTACTCCCCATCTCTCATTGCCCCCTTTCTCATTCTCTCTCAACCGGTCTCTCTATCTCCCTCTATCTATCTCCGGTTCTTTCTAGAACCTTCTCTTTTCTCCTCCTCTTTGATGGACCCTGTCCACCTTCTTTGGCCATCTCCTTCGCCGGAAACCATGGCTTCTCATCATCTCCTGGCCTTTGCTTTACCCCATACTGATTTAACACTACCCTGAGGTCCTCATGTGAACCTGGAGTGGTTCAACTCCTATCCATGGTCTTTCACGCCATTTTCCGGCCATCCATGGTCGTTTGAGTAAGATCTATGACTTTTTCGGCTAAAACCGATAACACTTTATGGTTTTCTCATCTACTCTAGGTTCTCTGAAACCATAACTCTTAGGAATTTCTGATTTCTTTTAGATCCGTCTTAGATTTGTGTATATTATGAGCTTTTGTTGTTTTCCTCAAAGGTTTTATTCGATTATTCTAAAGTAACTCTTCACCTTTGAACTAGGGTTCTTAAACACCTTTTCAAAAATGTTTCTTTCTTCTGATTTTTGTATTAATTTGCAAACGTTTGTTTAAGCTTTCTCCTCTATTCGAGTTATTTTGTTTAAAATCCTAATTTCATCACTTAAACTTCTTAGATTTGTACAGATCTAAGAAGGATCGAACTTCTTTTTACTTGTTTTTATGGAAAATCTCATATCTTCCTAAACTAGGGTTTCTAAAAATTCTTTTCTTCGAAACACTTTCTGATTTTAAGTGCTTAATCCCATGTGTAAATGTATTTTGACTGCATTTGTTGAGTTCTTCCTTGAGCCTAACTAGCCTAAACCCTAATTTTTAGGGTTCTTCATTTGGTTTCTGTGTATTAGCATGACTAACTAATTCTCATGTTTCTTTTGAGTTCTGGTGATTTCTTGTGACTGCCTTGCCTTGATATGCTTCTACTGAGTTTCTCAGCCTAGACTTACACCAATTCTATGTGTTTGTGTTCATCTTGACAGTTCGCACCAAGAGTTGCATCTTTCTCACTAATTCAGTATCGTTTGATCTTCATGTTTTGCTATAGTTGTGTGCCTATTCTTGTATACACATGGCTTACTCTATTTATATGTTTAACATGCGGACTCTTTTCCATGATTTTCTCTTTGATTGATTCTGAATTCTTTATTACTTGGTGTAATTTGAACATTTTCCTTTGGACCCCCGACGCCAACATTTCCATCTAATTTGATTAGTTGCTTACCTTAATTAATTATCCCTTACCTCGTTTGCATTGCTAATGATTGTTTCCTTAGATTGAAAACTTTCTGAACCTAGCCTTAAGTACTTGTTCTATACTAGTACTATTTTGAAATATTTACTTATTTGTTATACTCCAGCCGTGTATGATTTCTTTCCTTACGTGTCACCAACTCTTTACTATTTACACGGTCTCTCTTAATCAAAGGGAGATTTGATCCAATTTTTTATACTGAGTTCTATAATCACTAAAGAATTGATTCTTGCCTTATTTTAACTAGTTTTCAAACTACTATATAAATAACTCTCTTCTACAGTCTTAATACATGAACAATAGTTCATAATACACACACGCACACACTAAGACTCTCTCTTCTTTCTCTGCCACTTGTGCTAACTGCTTGTCTAACCGGATGAAAGCCAAGGCTAGACTGTGAAACTCTACTTGCTTGACTTTCTGCACTTTACTTCTTCAACTGGTATGTCTTTAGTTTAAATTTGAAACTTAACTTTATGTGTTCCACGCCTATACATCCATGCTTGTTACTGTACTATTTATTCAATTTGTTTCTATGTTTTATGTTATTAAGCATGTCTAAAGTCTTGCCTTGTGTGTAAGGGTGGCAAAAAGGCGAGTTGGGTTGAATTTGGGCCAGTCAAGATGGGTCAGGTCAATAAATGGGTCAGCCCAACCCAGCCCAAAGTGTACTTGGGTTAAGATGGGCTTGGTCAAGATGGGCTAAAGAATGGGTCATAACCCAACCCGCCCAACTTGACCCATATTTTAGAACCAAGCCTATCTTGCATAAAAAAAACTTTAACGAAAAACACATAAAACAAAAAATTGAAATTATAAGAAAAAGTTTTTAAAAAATTAAATGAAAAAAATACAAAAAAAATGTAAAAGTTTTTTTTGGGAGTT
>MU759855.1:15697-37160 GCA_026770625.1 Nicotiana glauca
ATTCTTGGAATACCGAATAAGGAAAACAAGGGGTGGCTCATGGGTTAGGAAAGGCACCCAGGTTCGCTTGACTGGGGATACCCGGTCGAGCGCCAGTCATGTCCCTCGAGTTTGGGGCGTGACAACACCTCTCGGTAGAGAAAGTGATTTTGCCCAATTGACTCTCTCGAGACCAAATTGGTAGGCAAACTAGCTCAAGCAACTAGGGTTCAAGTCGGGTAATTACTCTCTCGGGTTTAACCCTTTAATTAGGACTATCAAATATCTTGAGTCCATCCCAATTCCTTGTCGGGTCAACTTTGGAGACTTAGGCTCTCTTTCTCAAGAAGAACCCAAATCAACTTAGCACAAACCAGTGTTTGCAACCACCAATTCATAAATTAAACCATAAAATTGATCAAAATACAAACACCCATAGTCAATCTAACCTTAAATCACAACACCTATCAAATACCCACACTAGGGTTGAGCCATAACCCTAGCTAATGGGTTTAGCACCTCATGTTTGAACAAGTAAATAGAGAAATATATGAAGAAAAAGACATAATAATTAACTACTAAAGCAAAATACAAGAATCTATCGTTAAATCTAAGCTAAGATGCCAAAAATGGCTATAAATGATATTCTCACGAGTGCAGTTGTGTTCTGGAATTAACTGATGACTTATAAATGGTAAAATATTCTATTTATACTAGGTTGCAAAAACTAGACAAAAATAACCCTGCGAGGTCAGTGCGGGCCGCACAAAATGGACCGCAGCCGCACTAGGCTCTTGAACTTCAAAATCTGGGCTCTCTCCACTTGGGATCCATGGACCGCGTAAAATGGACCGTGGCCGCGGAGGTTTCTAATGTGGTCCATACAAGTATGATCGCGGACCGCGCATCTTGAACCATGGCAAATGTTAGCTCTCTGAATCTCTCTTCCGCGGACCACACAAAATGGTAGTGCGGCCGCGGAGCCTTCACCGCGGACCGCGCTATGTATACTGCGGCCGCGTCGCCTGAAGCCTGGTTTTGCCATATCTCTGAATCTACCCAGTGCGGACCGCACAAAGTCAAATACGGCCGCACTAGGCCTTTTTGCCCTCAGTTTGCCTTGTCTTTGATACTTGAGCAGGTTTCACTCCCTTTGAGCCGATCTTTGACATTTCATCATTTTGGCGATCAAACCTGCAATCAAGCACACTTATGAGAATTTAGGACTATTTTGTAACAATTTATAACCAAAGCATAAGCAAGAAGGAGCATAAAACACTACAAAATCCCTAGTTATCAAGTGGCCAGCTCGATTGGACCAATAACATCCATTCACCAAACGGCGAAGGGCTATGGTGAGCTTGTTGCATTAAGATCATTTGGTGGCACCTTTATCATGTTCGCATGTATTTGGCAGCGGTGGCATTTCCAGACATACTAGATGTAGTCTGTCTCCATAGACGTCAAAAAGTAACCAGCTTGGAGGATCTTCTTGGCTAAGACAAAGCCGTTCATATGCGGACCACAGGTCCCGACGTGGATTTTCTCTAGTAGTTTGGATGCTTTCTTTGCGTCGACACATCTTAGTAGCCCCAAATCAGGAATCCTCCTATATAGGATTCCTCGGCTGTGGAAGAAATTATTGGACAACCTCCGAAGTGTGCACTTCTGAGTATGATTGGCAAGTTCTGGGTATTCTCCTCTTGTCAAATATTCCCTGATATCATGAAACCAAGGTTTTCCATCTGCTTCTTCTTCAACATAGGCACAATAAGCTGGCTGATCGTGGATCTTTATTGGAATGGGATCAATGAAGTTTTTGTCCTGATGTTGTATCATGGATGACAGGGTATCCAATGCATCGACGAACTCATTCTGTATTCTGGGAACATATTGGAATTCCGTCTTTGTGAACCTCTTCCTTAGTTCTTGCATGTGATGCAGATACGGGAGTATCTTAGAGTTCATGGTTGCCCATTCTCCTCGTACCTGATGTATAAGAAAATCTGAATCTCCAATCACTAGAGGCTCTTGAATGTTCATGTCAATAGCCATCTTGAGCCCTAAGATGCAGGCTTCGTACTCGGCCATATTATTGGTGCACGGTAATCTGAGTTTTGCAGACACTGGATAATGCTGACCAGTTTATGATATTAGGACTGCTCCTATGCCAACTCCATTAAAATTTGCTGCTCTATCGAAAAACATTCTCCAGCCATCATAGGATTCTGCAATGTCTTCTCCTATGAATGATACTTCTTAATCAGGAAAATACGTCTTTAAGGGTTCGTATTCTCCATCCACGGGATTTTCGGCGAGATGATCTGCTAGTGCCTGTCCCTTGATTGCTTTCTGAGTTACATAGACAATGTCGAATTCACTCAACAGGATTTGCCACTTGTCTAGCTTGCCGGTGGGCATGGGCTTCTGAAAGATATACTTCGAAGGATCCATCCTAGATATATGATATGTAGTATAGACACAGAAGTAGTGCCTCAGTTTCTAGGCCACCCAAGTTAGAGCACAACAGGTACGCTCTAATAGAGAATATCGGGCTTCATACAGAGTGAACTTCTTGCGAGATAATAGATGGCCTGCTCTTTCTTTCCCGTTTCATCATGTGGCCTCAGGACGGAACCGAAGGCACAATCTAACACTGCGATGTAGAGTAGCAAAGGCCTACATGGCTCAGGTGGGACTAAGATTGGTGATGTTGACAGGTATTCCTTGATCCTATCAAAAGCCTTCTGGCATTCATCGGTCCACTAGGTGGCGACATCCTTTTTCAACTTCTTGAAGATCGGCTCATAGATAACTGTAGATTGTGCTATGAACCGGCTGATGTAGTTAAGTCTCCCCAAGAAACTCATAACGTCTTTCTTGTTCTTTGGCAGTGGCAATTCTTGAATTGCTTTGATCTTTGACGGATCCAGTTCTATTCCCCGGCGACTCACAATGAACCGAAGCAATTTTCCAGCTGGAACCCTAAATGCACACTTTGCAGGATTTAATTTTAGGTTGTACCTCCACAGTCTGTTGAAGAACTTCCTCAAATCTTCCATGTGATTAATGGCCTTCTTTTATTTAATGATGACGACGTCTACGTATACCTCTATCTCCTTGTGTATCATATCATGGAAAATGGTGGTCATAGCCCTCATGTAGGTAGCCCCTACCTTCTTTAACCCAAATGGAATCATCTTGTAGCAGTACATTCCCCACGGCATAATGAAAGCCATTTTCTCAACATTCTCTTTATCCATCCAAATCTGGTGATAGCCAGCAAAACAATCCACGAATATTGCAGTTCATGCTTGGCGCAATTATCGATCAGAATGTGTATGTTCGGCAAGGGGAAGTCGTCCTTCAGACTGGCCCGATTGAGATCCTGGTAGTCTTCATAGAGTCTCACCTTCCCATCCTTCTTTGTCAATGGCACTATGTTAGCTAACCATGTCGGGTATTCTACTACCCTGAGAACCTTGGCTTTGAACTGCTTGGTGACTTCTTCCTTAATTTTCAAACTCATATCTAGCTTGAACTTGTTAAGCTTTTGTTTTACTGGTGGACATGTCAGATCAGTTGGCAGTTTGTGTGCCACAATAGATGTACTCAGACTAGTCATGTCATCGTATGACCATGCGAATATGTCCTCATATTCTCTTAGAAACTCTGTGTATTCCTTCTTTTTTGATATCGATAAGTGAACGCTGATTCATGTTTCATTGAAATTATCTTCATCTCCCAGGTTAAAAATCTCAGCCTCGTCCAGGTTGGACTTTGGCCTATTTTCAAAAAATTCTCGACCTCCTTAACAATCTCTTCTAGTATGTCATCTTCCTCTGAGTCTATGTTTGCTTGTTGCATTGTCTCATTGCATGTCACAGTCATTGGTTCATCAAGATAAGTAATAGTAATGCTGTATAAGTAAAGTAATGAGAGAAGAGAAAATAATAAGAGTAAGATTTATAACAGAACCAAAATGCTTTGATAAATTCCATAACTGTTTTGGACATTGAAGATCTTATTGTGAAATTTAAAATGCGAAAGGAAAGGCAACTAGTAAAAATAAAATATAATGTATAATGCTTGTTCAGCCTTGCTACCTTGAGGCTCGCCGGGCTCTGGTGTCTCTGATGGTCAATTTATTGAGGCATGCTCCTCTGCTTACTTCCTGTATGGAAGGGCCTTCCTCCCCTTCCTCCTCGAAAATGACACAACAATCCATATCATCATCTTCCAGGAACAAATTCCTCACTGCTGCCAGTGCTTCCTGCTCTTTTGACCCATAGATGACTTCAGCCATTGGAAGGACTGCTCCAAGCGTGGTATTGGATGCTCCGGTGGATATAAAGGACCGCGCCATGGTGGCGACCAGTGGTTGAACTCCTCCCAAGTATATTCATACCCCAATTCGAAGGTGGTGCCATATTTCTTGAGCTTGATGGGCTTAGCGATTCCTTGGAGGTTTTTGCCAAGTCCCTTGCCAGGTTTGTATCCGCTCTAGTTCAGTATGCTTTCAATTTTGTTATCCCACCATTTGTCTTTATCAACGACATTGACCCGCTCGATGTGGTGATAAGTTTCCCCGCCTATCTTTCTTCTGTATTTGATTGCTGGGATGGTCTGGTGACTATATATGGGATTGCTACCGTCACCGTGAATGATCACCTCTTGGTGATTCCACTCAAACTTCACTGCCTGATGTAGTGTTGATGCTACGACCCTAGCAGCATGAATCCATGGTCGTCCCAATAACAGATTGTCAGACGCCGACACGTCTATCACTTGAAAATCAACATCAAACCAAGTAGGCCCCCTTTGCAACACAAGCTAATTTACCCAATGGTGGACCTTTGGGAACCATCGAAAGCTTTAATGTTGATGGCCCCATCCTTGATCTCGTGTAGTCCCTTTCCCAATGTTCTGAGTGTTACCAATGGAAAAATATTGAAGATGGACCCTCCATTAATCAGAATCCTGGTGATAAAATAATCTTCGCACTGCACAGTGATGTGCAATGCCTTGTTGTGACTCAACCCTTCTGGTGGCAGCTCATCTTCATGAAAAGTGATCTTGTGACTTTCCAATACATGTCCTACCATGTTCGCCATTTCTCCTCCGGTGATGTTTCTTGGTACATATGCCTCACTCAGCACCCTTAATAGGGCATTCTTGTGTGCATCGGAACTTTGTTGCAAAGAAAAGATATAAATTTATGCCGATGTTTTGTTCAGTTGATCAATGACTGAGTATTCTTTGGCTTGTATCTTTCTCCAAAGGTCGTCGGGCCCAGTTTCAGTGATGGTTGGCCGACTAAAAGCTTGCTTGACTCAGCCAAATGTTCCGGAGTATAAACCCTACTGGTTCTCGTCATACCCTACGCCGCAACAGCTTTCCCGAACTTGACCTTCACTTTCCTTCTTGCCTCGGCTGTGTAGTCCCAAGGTATGGCATTTGTATGGGATGGTGTTACAACTGACATTGCCACTGGAATTGCATGGCTATCTTTACTCTGAACGGTGTATGCACCTTAGGCAGTAAAACTGAAACTTCGAAGGGTGTAGGTGCATTTGCTGGTGCCATAAATTCGACCTCAATCGACACTAGCGTATTTGCAGAGGATGATGCTTCAAACTCAAGTGGCATGGACATGTTTACCTCGGCATCCCCGGAGGGCTGAATTTGGACTACAATCGTATTAAGGGTGACTACTGGCTTCTTGGGGTCGTCACCTTCTGTGATCAAACCGATTGATCCCTTGGGGTCCCAATAATCCTCTATTCAATCATGTGAACGCCTCCACCGTTGTGATTTGGCAAAGGGTTATTGCGGACATTCGGAGCAGGCTCCTTTGCCACAATAATCTTGTTATCAATCAAAATATGGATCTTATCTTTCAGAGAGAGGCACTCATCAATGGTGTGTCCTTTCATGCCGGAATGATATGCACATGACTTATTTGGATTAACCCACTGAGAAGGGTTCTCAAGAGCAGCAGGGATAGGGGTAACATGACCAACAATTTTGAGTCTTTCATACAACTCGTCAATAGGTTCAGCAATAGCCGTATATTATTTTGGGAGTCTTCGGTCAAAGTTTGGTTGGGGTCCAGGGAAGTTTTGGCGTGGGGGAGTGGATTGGTAGTGGGATGGTTGAGTGTTGTAGGCTTGGTAAACATATGCTGGTTGGGAGTATTTGGGTGAAGTGGGCTGATATATGGGAGGTGATTGATAAGTGAGTGGTGGAGTTTGGTAAGAGGGTGATGGTGGTTGGTAATTTGGGTAGGTTGGTATGTGATTGGAGGCATTGGGTATGTTTGGTATTTGACGGGAGATTTGGTTCTTTGTGCCACCATTACGACTCCTTCGTCCCTTTTCTTGGACATACCACCTGACTGTAAGGTCTTATTTGTACCTTGCAAAGCTTCAAAATTCGTGACCATACCGCTTTTGATACCTTATTTGATTCTTTCTCCCAGCTTGATAATGTCAGAAAATTTGTCGCCTTCGATATTATCAGCCTCTCATAATATTGTGGGTCTTGGGCCTAAATGAAGAATTTGTTCATTTGCTCTTCTTCCAAAGCAGGCCTAACCTTGGCAGCTTTGGACCTCCATCGAGTAACATACTCGCGAAATGTGTCTGTGGGCTTCTTTTCCAGGTTTTGAATATCGAACACATCTGGCGCGTTCTCCGTATTGAACCTGAATCTGTCCATATAATCAGACGCCATGCTTACCCAGCTAGACCACTTCTTCGAATCTTGGCTAATGTACCAAGATAAGGCGTCTCCCTTTCAGCTCCTCATGAAAAGCTGCATGCCGCTTTTTTTGTATTTTTCCTACTCCAACCAATTTGACGCAGTACGTTCTCAAATGGACCTTTGGATCCCCTGTACCATCGAACATTTCAAACTTAGGAGGTTTGTAAGCCTCGGGCAGCTTGAGATCGGGCTGTATGCAAAGATCTTCATAGTTTATCCCTTCAATTCCCTTACTACCTTCAACACCTTGAATCCTACTAGTCAACTTTTTAAGCTCTTCGACCAGATTTTTGATGAGCAAGTTCTTATCATCGGACTCAGGTGTGCTTGAAATGGGCTAGGTGGAGTGTGGCACAGTCTCCACGTAGATGGGGGTATTATGTTGGGTTTGGTAGTGGTCATTTGTGGAGTTCTGAGATGTGCAGTGGGGTGTTATTTGAGGTATGGCAGATATTGCAGTTATAGTGCGAGGTGGGATGGTTTTGTTGCTTTGGGACATTTTGTGGAGGTTGAGCATTTGGGAAATTAAAATCTGGAGTGGTGAGGGAAAATGATAGATTTGCCAGATTCCGGACTTGATCAAGTTCTTCTTGAAGTTTCAAAAGCTTTTGTTCTAGTTGGGATGCATTTCCTTGGGGACCAGAGTACAATGAGTGACGTCTACCCGTTCAGTTGAGTTCTCTTTTTTTTCATTGTTCAAATCTTCCATCTTCCCTTTGTTCTTGTATCTGATAGGACCAAGAGGAGGAGTCGGTGGAGGGCCCTTGGATCTCGTAAAATAGGATGATGTTGCCAGAGTTCACGAACTAACCTTTGGGGAGGGAAATAAACAAAAAGTAAAAACAAAAGGTAACAAGTCAGTGTTGATTATAAGAAAAATGTTGCAATATTTAAACACATAGCGCATGAATGTAATGTGCCCTAATTTGTCTCTTTGTGCCCGAGGTAGGCCTAGCGACAAGTTGATTTGGAGAACTTCGAATGCTTAAATGTCTCATTTCATTGATAAAAATAGACGAATCCCAAATTGACACTAAATAAACAGGAAATAAAAATCACTAATGCCCATTGGCCTTATTACATTATATAAAAGAAGAAAACTCCTATCTATTTGTTCCCAGAAGGACCTTCCCCAGGTTGAATGCCCTCGTTGATCAAATCCTCCAGCTCGCGTAGGTTCGCCAATAAAAATGCCTTTGCCAGGTGTTCTCCTTCGTTTCCCTCAGAGTTGTGGCAGTCGGTGACTCTCTTCCGCACTTTTCCTTCCACTTTCAGCAGACTATATTCCAGATAGTCCAACTTTTTGCTAGCTTTGGCATCTCTCCCTTTCCACTCTTTGATTTGGTCATTTGATGGAAGACTCCTTCACCAGTCTAGCAAGAACGGGGTGTGTTAATCATACCGAAACTGGGGACCTCGTGGCTCATTTTTTGCAAAACAAAAGGGTTAAACCCTACCCCTACCAGACTCAACTATTTAATACCAAAAATTAGCATGAAACATTTAGATCTCCAAATAAATGCACAGAACGTGATGATGTCCGTTTGGGTTTTAGGAAAACCTAATGGATTTTGGACAAGGCTGTCTTAAAGAGTTATTATGTGGACATCATAACTGACTCAGCTAGGTTTGACCATGATGCATGCACAATTCAAATAGATTAGGGTTTGTATGGGGTTTTAGACTGGTACCCTTGACCAGACAACTCAAGGGGGAAAGGTGCAGAACTGTCGACTACACCGTTGATCGTCTGGTTTTATCGCAAATATGCCTTTTCCGGATTTAGGGGGTGATAATAGCAGAAGAGCGCAACCACTCATCATAAGCGTTGCTATAGGATTTTGTTTGGTACGAGTGGAATATGATGTTGAGCATGATTATGCAACAGTTAAAGGCATGTAGTCATGTATTAGCACGTTAAGAAAGTAGTAAATACAACATTTTCATAATTTAAAGCAGTAGTAATGAAAAGCAGTAAAGAAAAAAAGGAGATAAGTCAGTTTTGCAATCGAAAAGAAAATTGAATGCTTAAAAGAAAAATAAACAAATAATTGTGCATAATGAAGCATAAATTTACAATAAAGGTCTAAAATTGTAAAAGCCTAAAAGGTCCCCAGCGGAATCGCCATGCTGTCGCACCCCTTTTTCTCGCGAAATCGAGTTTATGACATTTGGGAGAACAACTCATTCCTTTTGGGAATTGGGTTTAATTTGAAGAGTCGCACCAATGATTAGGGTACATTAGGACACCAAGGAGATTTTGATTTGAGTAACTAGAGATAGGGTAAGGGCTTGAAATTATTCTAAGGGGAAGGTGTTAGGCTCCCCTCAGAATCCACTAGTGTGGTTCCCGGCCAGACTATTATTGTGAATTTAGATGCAAATAACACGTAGACAAATAAAACTTCAAATATGAGGGGATTTTCACATAAGGGTTTACAAAAAAATAATGTTGGGAAGAACTAAAAGAAAGCTAATTTTTCTTAAAAGAAAGAGTTTGAAATCCCTTTAAAAAGACAAGAAATAAGGCAAGGGGGTCCTAGGTTTATTAACAATATGGATCACCCCACACAATGCCCGTTAATCACTCCTTAATGAGAGGCTATGCGTGGAATTATCGCGTGGTCATCATATCCATATCTACCCTTCCCACCCCGTTAAGGTATTAAATCGCGTGATGGTCTCGTTTACTTATTGCATGCTATTACCCGTGCCAATCCAATTAGTCCCGGGGGAGCATTTAGGACTACTAATCCTAAAGGTGAGGGATGTTAGGCTTATTTGTGGTTTTAAAGGCAAAATTTTAAGGCGACATAACATGCAAAGGCTCAGATATACCCCATTTTAACAAAGAAAAACGTAATTAGCATGACTTACACATACTAGCTAAGGTCTAATTAAATACTGAACATGAGGGAACTTAAAGGATGAGGCAAACTGATTTATTACATAATTCAGATAGGAAGCCCGAAGGCTCAGATATACCTCCTTTTAACAAAAAAGCATGTAATTAGCATGACTTACACATACTAGTTAAGGTCTAATTAAATACTGAACATGAGGGAACTTAAAGGTTGAGGCAAACTAATTTTTTACATAATTCAGATAGGAAGCCCAACTCAGGCCTGCCTGCTGGTTGTTGTTAATAGCAGAAATAGATTTAATTTATAACTATACCCTAAGGCTTGCCTAAGTGTTGGATAAAGATCCTATAGGCATGATATCTATTGAATTCAGAAAGCAATGAAATAACAAGGTCCAAAATAAACTGAATATGTACTTTTAAAAAAAAAAAAAGAGTCAGGTTATTAATAGAAAGGCCAGTTTTAATGAAGGTTATGAGTTCTACATCTAACAGACCCGTTGTTACTTATTTTACTTCCATATGTGAATGAAGCAGCTCAGATTCGATTAAGAGTTCCTATAGGCATGCTTTCTACGCGTAGTTGATTTTGAATGTGGCATAAAATGCAGGAAACTTGTTTTAAGACTTATGAACATGATATCTAGGTACTGAATTTTTGTTTAAACCCATGAACATGATTTCTAAGTGCAGAAATTATTTTAAAAGCCTATGAACATGATTTCTGACTGCAGAAATTATTTGAAAAGCCTATGAACATGATTTCTAAATGTAGAAATTATTTTAAAAGTTATGAACATGATTTCTAAATGCAAAAATTATTTGAAAAGCCTATAGGCATGATTTCTATATGCAGAAATTATTTGAGAAGCCTATAAACATGATTTCTACCGTTTTGGCATACATTGATACCTGCCCTTTTCACTAGCCATCCCCAAGAGTTTATTACAAGTTATTACAACCCAGATTAAAGTAAAAAAATACATTAGAAAAATGTAAATACAAGTAAAACCAAGGAGAGACTGATTCAGACTTCATGTCTGAAATATGAGGTAAACCAACTCCATAAGATCATGATCCAAAGCCTTTCTCCCATTTGAGTGTGTAAAAGTTCCCTAAGAGCCTCCAAGGGGCTCCGAGCAATGCTCACACCCAAATGCATTATCATATTGGAACAAGTGTAGTGTGGAAGGGCCAGCCTTCAAGTGTCCAAGTTAACAGGGAACTGAAAGGGTCCCAAGGCAAGGCTCACAAGAAGGGGGCAGAACTTAAAGACTAAGAAAGTGTGCAAGTGCAGAATAGAGTAATAGAAGGGAAAAGGGAGAGGGAACCAACTACAGATGGGCACACACAAAGGAATTCAAGGAATAGGGGATTGTAAAAATCCCGTTGCTTAGGCAAGGGCAAACTTTAGGCATGCCCAGCAATGGGGAGTGCTAGCACACCTATAAGCCTGCCAGAACACATACTGTTAGAGGCTAGGATCCCCAGGGGATCAAGTTCAATTCATGGACAATAACTTTGTATATTGCCATGCTTTAAACCATAGCTTAAACACATAGGGGGCAGGGGTTTGGGATTCATAATAGAACAAGCAGAAAGAAATCAATAAGCTAGAATGAGTGTTGAACTATACATAAGCAGTAAACAGGGATACAAAGCAATAAACACATTGTTGTGGTGCAGAAACTTAAGTCAGGACATACCAGTTTCAAAGAAGAAAATAAATAAAAGTAGGCAGTAGGTCTTGTAAACAGGCCACAGTACAAGCACCAAGAAAGAATATTTTTTGAGTGTAAGTGTAAGTTCAGAAAAACTACGAGTGATTGTGTGTGCCAATGAAAGGGTCGTGTATTTATAGTGTGAAGAATAGGCAGAAAAAGGTAAGAAAACAATTAAGGAACTGAATATCAATTAAAAAGCAATCAATGCAAGACTTCCTTTAATTAAGGAATTCAAACTCAAATGGTAAAAACTATTTAAGGAAAGAAATCAAATAAACATCTTGTGCAAAGTAGGCAATTAGGGGTAAATACCTAGGGGTTTTAATTAAGGGAAGAATTTTAAAATACAAGGTTAAAACAAATAAGGTAAGGATCCATCAGTATACAGTAAATCAAGGGGGTCAGTCATTTTGTAAGTATTGGTCCACGAATGAACCAAGTCAGAAAAACTAAGGATTTTTTTGACTCAAATCGAATAATAGGGAAGTCAACAAACATGGAAAGAAAATCAATCAAACTTATACAAAGGAAGTTTGAAACCAATCACAATTGAAAGCCATTTAGAAGGGAAGTTTAGCACATATAAATAGTACTCAATTATCAGGCATGCGAGGCTGAATTTATGACAAAGTAAAAGTGTCAATAAGTAAGTAGTATACTATAGGAATATGGTAATTCAACGATAGCATGCGAAAAAGAGGTCAAGCAAAGGTCTTATAGAGTTTAGCAAAAGTCAGAATCATATGAAGAAACAAAATTGAAGCAATGATTTTGAAACTTAATGAAGCAGTATATGAAATAACTCTAGGAACTCAAATAGGTCCAAAAGATTAGGGTTTTTGAAATCAAGCAAGTTCAGAGATGAAGCACAAGCAAGTCACATGGACAATGGTCTCAAAACTCGGATGAACCCCCAAATTTAGTTTTTTGCCATTAACCGACTGTAGAGACGAAATGGCAAGTGATTAATGGAAAATATAATAATTGAAACAGGTTCAGAGGTCTCAGAAAGGAACTGAGACCTTTAGCATGCTCTTTTAGTAGTAGGAATTCATGATAAGTATAGTAAAAGAACAACATGCGAAACTAGTGAAGAACTAGTAGAAGAAACAAATAAGAACATAGTGAACAACTTAACAAGAACACAGTAGGAGAAAACAAGGTAGACGAAACACACAAATAACACAGTAGAAGCAAATGATAAGAACATGGTAGAAGAACTTAACAAGAACACAGTATGAGAAAAATAGTAGAAGAAACACACAAGAGAAAAAGAAAATCAGAGAAACATAACTCAAAAACCCTTGATCGGAAAAATAAAGGTTTTGAAAGCAATGGTTTTAAAAGAAAAATCAAAAAATCATATTAAATGTTTTGGGAAAACCTGGATCTAGAATAGATCTAAAGAAATTAGAAGAACCACAAAATCTAGGGTTTCAGAGAAACCCAAACGGTGAGAAAGACTTGGATCTTTGTTGATCTAACCAGGAGGAGTCGAGGCCAGGCTCGAAACAGGTATGGCTTGCCAGAGCAAGGCTGGAGATGGCCATAAAACTTGAATCGAACTAGGTCTGGATGAAGCTTCTTCGTACTCAGATCATAAAACCTCAACGAACAAGTGTGCAGGAACCTTAGAGGGTCGGTGGGTGGTGAAACCACCATAGATTCAGGCCAGGAGGTGGCCGGAGAAGGTGAGTGAGACTCATCGAAGCTGAAAGGGAGGGGAAATGTTCTAGAGAGAACCAGAGATAGAGAGATATAGGCGAGGGTCGGTTGAGTGAGGAATGAAAGGGGTTTGAGGGGGTCGTTTGGTTAAAAAAAGGTAAGGGTGGATCTAGATCGTTGATCAAAATTGATCAACGGTGAAGATTTGATCCAGGTTGGGTCATGTAGACTTTGGATTGGGCATGGGTCTTAGGTTGGTTTAATTGGGTTGGGGTATTGTGTTTTAATTAGGCTAAATTAGGAAGCCAAAATCTGGTTATAAGTTAAATAACCCTTTTTCCCATTTAATTTATAAAAATAGTAAATAAATTTTTGAAAACTAATTAGAAGTACTAAAATGATTTATAGTGTATAATCAACAATTTAAAAATATAAGATCCCATTATATAAATATGAAACGAATTTAAACCTAAAAATGGCTAATATTGTAATTATGCAATTTCATCCTTAAAATACCAAATAAATTTATACAAAATATGTAAAACTTATTTTAGCATAAACATGAGGCTCCAATAAATGAATCACAAAAAAATGAGAATTTGGGGATATTATTGGGTTTTTCTCGATAAAATAAAGCAGTAAATTGGATTAAAAATCTTCAGAAAATCAAGGAAAAATAATGAAACCTTGGGATATGCTTATATAAATCTATATAGGCTATTTTGAAGGTATTTTTCATATTTAAAAATACAGGAAAAAATTGGGTATCAACAACTCTTAATTCTTTTTCTTTATATTCTTTTTCATTTGTTTTCTTTTCTGTTTCTTTTTTTAAAAAATACAAAATTAAACTAACCAAAACCTGATTCAACCCTAAAATTAAGCTAATTAATTTCCTAAAATAAACTAAATCCTATTTTAAAAAGAAAACTAAACAAAAATGCAAAAACGACTATTTTGTTATTTTTCTTCTATGTTTATAATATTAATTAACTAATAAACCTAAAAATATAAAATTGGGTTCTAAATGCAAATGTATTATTTTTGGTATTTTTATGGATTATGCTAACTAAAAATGCACACAAAATGCATACAAAACAAGAATCATGCAATTAATTCCCTAAATTCAAACATTGAAGAGAAGTCCTAATTTTAAGAGTTTCATAGGAATAGTTCAAGCGAGGCAAAAATCACGTGCTCACAGCTTCCAAATTCATGCAGACATGATAAAGGTGCCTCCTAATGAGCTCAATGCAACAAGCTCACCATGGCCGTTCACCTCTTGGGGAATGGATGTTATCAGACCTATCGAGCCTGCCGCATCAAAGAGGCACAGGTTCATTCTAGTTGCAATTGATTATTTCACCAAATGGGTTGAAGCAACATCGTATAAGGCGGTAACCAAGAAGGTTGTGGTAGACTTTGTCCGCGATCGTATCATTTGCCGGTTCGGCGTCCCAGAGTCAATCATCACTGATAATAGTTCCAATCTCAACAGCGATCTGATGAAAGCGATGTGTGAAACCTTCAAGATCAAGCACAAGAATTCTACAGCCTACAGGCCTCAAATGAATGGAGATGTAGAAGCGGCCAATAAGAACATCAAGA
The DNA here is from genome assembly GCA_026770625.1 of Nicotiana glauca. Classification (NCBI taxonomy): domain Eukaryota; kingdom Viridiplantae; phylum Streptophyta; class Magnoliopsida; order Solanales; family Solanaceae; genus Nicotiana; species Nicotiana glauca. The sequence goes on from MU759855.1 coordinate 30,302, forward strand.
AGATACCAAGGAAAATGATAGAAAAACACAAGCAGTGGCACGAATAGCTACCATTTGCTCTATTGGGATACCGTACCACAGTCCACACATCAACTAGGGCAACTCCTTATATGCTGGTTTGCGGTATCGAGGCAGTCATCCCAGCCGAAGTAGAGATTGCCTCCTTGAGGATTATACAAGAAGCGGAACTTGAAGATGCATAATGGGTAAAGAGTCGCTACGAGCAGTTAGCCCTTATAGATGGAAAGAGAATGAACGCAATTTGCCATGGTCAATTGTATCAGAACAGGATGTCCAGAGCTTTCAACAAAAGGGTCAAACCGAGACAATTCACACCGGGTCAGTTAGTACTGAAGAAGATTTTTCCGCATCAGGATGAGGCCAAAGGAAAATTCTCTCCTAACTGGCAAGGTCCGTACATGGTTCACCAGGTTCTAACCGGAGGAGCCCTCATACTTGCAGAAATGGACGGAGAAGTTTGGCCAAAGCCGATCAATTCAGATGCAGTGAAGCGATACTATGTGTAACCATTATGATTTCTTTATAATGTAATTTGAACTACGCCTAACCTGATTCCCGTTTAAGAGGGGATACGTAGGCAGCCCTATGGGTTCGGTCGCAATTCAATAAAATTTTCATTTCCCCCCGATATTAGAAATTGGGGCAGAATTTTGAGGAGGACCCTCAAAATTCTGGAGTTGACTTTTGCCATTCATCGCACGCAACCGTTAGAGGCACCAACCCAGTAAACTGGGGCAGAATTTTGAGGAGGACCCTAAAAATTCCGGAGCAAAGAGGTCGCAATATCTTGAACCGCGTCGCATTCGTCGGTTCATCTAAAAGAAAGTCATTTTTTTATTATTATTTATGTGTTTACACCATTATTTTTAAAAGTTATGCATGGATACTATCTGAATTACATTGTTTAGGAACGCTCCCAGTGAAAGCAAGAGCCGAGTAGGATGAGTGCAATCCACGGGAAGACGAACTAACGTTCGCCCTTTACAAAACTCACGATTTTTCTTTGGATGCAGGCACCCGAGACATAAGGTCATCAGATACTTTTCAGGAATACAACTCTCAGAATCATCGCTCACTTACAAGTGACATCCGCACATGACCTCCCCAGCGGCTATAGTGGCGATTAACTATCAACTGTCACCTCTTAGCTAAGAGGTTTCGTTACTCTTCACCTTTATTTATTGCATTGCATAAGGCTACTTTTATGCCTTCCGAGACTAAGCACTGTCTCCGTCCTGCATTTCTTTGCATTGCATAAGGCTACTTTTCTGCCTTTCGAGACTAAGCACTATCTCCATCCTGCATTTTCTTGCATTGCATAAGGCTACTTTTCTGCCTTCCGAGACTAAGCATTGTCTCCATCCTACATTTTCTTGCATTGCATAAGGCTACTTTTCTGCCTTCCGAGACTAAGCACTGTCTCCATCGTGCATTTCCTTGCATTGCATAAGGCTACTTTTCTGCCTTCCGAGACTAAGCACTGCCTCCATCCTGCATTTCCTTGCATTGCATAAGGCTACTTTTCTGCCTTCCGAGACTAAGCACTGTCTCCATCCTGCATGGCTGAAATATCGCCACCTCTTATTTGCATCGGTTGAAATACCGCTAGCTTTATTTAAATCTTGCATGGCTGAAACATCGCCAATTTTGTTTAAATCCCTCACATCGGCTGAAAGGTCGCCAATATTTATTTAAATTTCTGTCGGCTAAAATATTGCCATTTATATTTATCCTTCATATCGGCTGAAATATTGCCAACTTTATTTAATTCTCGGTATCGGCTAAAAGATAGCCAGTTTATATTTAAATCTCTGTCGGCTGGAACATCGACATCTATATTATGCTTTGCATCGGCTAAATATTTCCATTTATATTTTCTACATCGGCTGAAACACCACCAACTTTATTTAATTCTCTGTATCGGCTCAAAAGATCGCCAGTTTATGTTTAAACCTTTGTCGGCTGAAATATCGCCATTTTATATTTATGCTTTACATCGGCTAAAATACTGTCAAATCTTGCATTTCATGGGCTGAAATACCGCCAAGCTGTCCAAGGGCATCATTGTTCGGAGGCACCATTTTCATAGCCCGAGAACGCCATGCCATGGCCCGAGGACCCCGCTTTATATTCTGCACATCATTATTCAAAGGCATCATGGTTCAGAGGCACTATTATCATAGCCCGAGAACATCATTTCATAGCCTAAAAATCCTTTATTATGCGCTTCATGGCCTAGGACGTCATGGTCTGAGGACATCATCCTAACCATCCAAAGACAACATTCATGGTCCAACGGGAACTTGCATCACATTTAAATTCTGCACGATATGCTTGTATTACTCAATTGCAGGTACATCAGCTGGCGACGACCATTACAGCAGGAGCGATCTCGCTCCGGTTCTCGCAGCCCATCAGTCCCTGACCATCCTTCCCAACCTAAATGTTGCGTCCATTTTTTTTTCAAAACCTCCATCGGCATATTCCATCGATATATCCCGAACTACATATGACCTGATTCCTGTAAGACCAGGGATATGTAGGCAGCTCAGAAACCAGAGCTCGGTCAAAACATTCGCAAGTCGTTTCTCTCGGTCAAAATTGGTCATCATATCTTTACCCGACAACTCTTTCATCATTCCCGGATAAAGAGGGGCAACTGTTGATACCCAATTTTTTCCTATATATTTTATATACTCAAAATAGCATTTACATGCATATATAAGCATGCCCAAGAGTTTTGGTATTTTCCCTTATTTTTAAAGATTTTAAAATCAATTTGTTATCTATTTTAATAGTACAAAATTTAATAATTATTTCCAGACTATCATTTTTGGTGAATAATTTATTTTTATTCTTATATTTACACCAAGATATAATAAAGGTAATTTTTACATATTTTCATAAAATTTATTTGGTATTTTGAAAGATAAATTGCTATAATTGCAATTATAGCCTATTTTTTAATTAATAGTATTTTACAATTACAAAATTGCTCCCAGTATTTTTAGATTAACATCTATATATTATTACTCAATTTAGTGCTTTTAATTGGTTTTTTATTAAATCAAAAGGGGAAAATTGACTATTTAAAGTATAGCCCATTTACATTCCAATTATAGCCGCATTACATCCCCAATTTGAACCCAATTTTAATCGGCCCATTTTCAAAGCCAACCCAATCCATAACTCAATTATAATACCCGACCAGACCCCCCTTTTTAATCACAGCTGTTGATCTAGAAGATCAACGACTCAAATTAAACATTTCCTTTTTAATTCATAGACTACCCCCAACCCTAATTCATTTCCACCCGTCAGCCGCCCTTGAATCCCCAAACTCTTTCAAGGTTCTCCGTAATCGTAGCCTCCCCCTACCTTGTTCCGCCGTGTTTTCACCGGAGTCCATGGTTTCTCCAGCCATGGACAACCTATATTTACCCCTATGGCTCCTGCATTCCTGTTGTTCGAAGGTTCGAGGCCAGACCTCGAGGGTCTTCACTCAGACCTTCACCGATTCCGGACATCTCCGGCCTTGCTCCGGTGGCTCTTGGTCTTTTGAGCCTGATTATGACATTATCCGACTTAGATCGGATATTTTCGAAGCCTTTCTCATCTCTAGGGTTCATCTGAAATCCTTACTATCAAGGTTCTCTCCGATTATTTTTAGATCTGTTACATGTTTGCACTATTGCTTAAGTTTCTTAAACGGTTTCTCCGATTTTCTTTCAAAAGTTACTTCTTTTCGATTAGGGTTTCTGGAAGGTTCTTAAAATGTTTTTGACTCTTCTTCTTCTCCTTTTCTTGGTGTGAATCGATCCCTGCTATGTTCTTATTTTGCTCTTTTCTGACTTGCATGTTTTCTTCGTGTGTTCTTAAATTTGCTGTATTATGAAGTTTTCTGTTCTGCTCCTTTCTGTCTTCTACTGGTTTCAATATCATGCTCTCACATGCCTATCTTGTGTGTTTCTTTACTGTGTTTTCCTACTGAGTTTTAGTCCTTTGTTTGCCTTTACCTGACTTTGCCTGGATTCTTTCTAGATGTGTTTCATTGACTGTTTCTTGAAGTTTACACTACCTGAACTCATTTAAATTCCAAGCTTTTCTTGAAACTTGTTTCCTGTACTAGTTTCTATGTTCTATTTGCCTTGAACTTGCTATTGTGCTTGTATGCTTCTCATGAGACTCTGAAAGAGGTCTCTAAGTCTGTTTCAATAGCTTGCCTTCTCATCTCTGTATCGAATTCGAGTTTAAAAACCCTAGGATTTTGGGGTTTCTTTGGCAAATTTGGTTTTATGTTTGGACAAGGGTTCTACTTTGAAACTTTGAACTCTCAGACTCACTCCGAGTTTATGAATTGAATTTGAACTTTTTCTGCGTTTGTGATTTTGAAAGGTTCTTGCTAGTCTTTCGTAATTAGCATGACCTCCTTCTTGCTTGACATGTCTATGTGTTTTATATATGAGAACTTCTCTTTCAAAGGTTTTTCCAACTGTTAATTGATTTTGAATCCCTTTAATGTTGCTTATTTGATTGTTACTGATTTTCCCATAAATTAAAACTTTCCATCACCTCTTTTCTGACTTGAACAAGGCTTTCAATTTGGTTCTTTTACTGGCTGTTTTACTGATTCCCTTTCCTTGTTTTCACAAATCAAGTACCACTAGACTTTTACCTTAAATGTCTTCTATGTATTTACCCTTATTTGTCTGCTCTGCACAAGATATTTACTTGATCTCCTTCCTTAAATAACTTCTGCCCATTACCGTTTAAATTTGAACTCCTTAATTAAAGGAAGTCCATATACTGATTGATTTTAATTGGTGCATAGTTCCATAATTACCACTAAACTCTGATTCTTGTCTTATTTTCTACACCCGTTTTCAATTATAAATACCCTACTCTTTCAGTAACACAGACACAATTTTTAAGCATATAGAAATCACAACTCTCTTCTAAAACCTACACTCTTGCTTCTTGATTGCACTTCGGCTTCCATAAGTCTACTGTTTCTCCCTACTTGCTTCTTTGAACTGGTATGTCCTACTTTTGATTCTAGCATCAAATCCAATGTGTTTACTTACAAGGTTTTATAAACATGCCTACTTTACTGTTTTGTAGAGTTCAATTTTAAAGTAACTACTTATGTCTTGCTATCTGTACTTATGTCTTGCTATCTGTTGCTACAATGAATCTGTCACGACCCGGATTTCCCACCATCGGGATCGTGATGGCGCCTACTCGTAGTAGCTAGGCAAGCCAACTTACTTACCATTTCCATAAGTAAAACCACTCTGTTTTCAATTTAATAGCATAAAATAATACTAACAATAGCTGCGGAAGTCTAATTTTATAAATCTGAAATAAATATGAACTGCTCAACAATATCCTCTACCCAAGGTTTGGTGTCACAAGCTCACGAACCACTATGAATAAACTACATATAATGGTCTGAAAGAAATTTAACAATCGTCTGTCTCGAAACAATGAGACTACAGTATAAATGAAAAGCATAAGAAGAGACGTCGGGCCTGCGGACGCCTGCAAGCTACCTCAGTCTCGTAGTAATGAAATCCTGCTATCGAATTACTGCTGCTGCTGCTCAAAACCTAGACCTGTGCAAAAACGCACAGAAGTATAGTATCAGCACAACCGACCCCATGTGCTGGTAAGTGCCTAGCCTAACCCCGTCGCTCGCCGGGGCTAGACTGGACACCACATAAACCTGTGCAATTATAAGATATACAGCGAAATCTCGAATACCAATAAAATCAACATAAAGGGAGGGGGGATATGCTATGGGGAAAATACAAATAAACATTAAATCCAGAGTAACTACCAAAAACAGCTTAACTCCACAGTGAAACAAGAATAAATATTCAAACATAACCACAAATGTCAACAACCATTGCAGCGTGCAACCCGTTCCATAATTTACCATCGTTGCGGCATGCAACCCGATCCACATATTACCATCGTTGCGGCGTGCAACCCGATCCACAAATTACCATCGTTGCGGCGTGCAACCCGATCCGCAATTACCACCGTTGCGGCGTGCAACCCGTTCCATAATTTACCATCGTTGCGGTGTGCAACCCGATGCACAATTACCATCGTTGCGGCGTGCAACCTGATCCACAATTACCATCGTTGCGGCGTGCAACCCGATCCACATTTACCATCATTGCGGCGTGCAACCCGATCCACATTGTTTATCATTTATCCTCATTTAACCAGCCTAAATCCCCAAGCGACAGTCAAAAACAAGGGATACATAGCAGACAATTATGTAGCAAACATCCCGACAAGGGAGTAAAATTAGTAGTGTATAGAAATTCTCCAATAACATGGATTTCATATCATAAAGACTCACGGTCATGCTAGACACCAATGTATAGATACTCATCACCATGCCTATACATCGTACTCGATCACATAGCAATTAGCAACAAGACTCAACTCCTATTCCCTCAAGCTAGGGTTAGACCAAACACTTACCTCAAAGCCTTGAAGTCCGCTTAACCTTCAACTATTGCTTTACCTCATGATTCAACTTCCGATTCGCTCGAACCTAATCACAATTTGTTCAATTAATTTAATAAACACTATATGAATTGGTTTGAATGCATAAAAATGGTTTTCCCAAGTTTTGCTTAAAAATTCCCAAAATGCCCCCGGGTCCACGTGATCAAAACCCGAGGTTCGAATTAAAACCTGATTACCCATCCCCCCATGAACTCAGATATGTGATATGTTTTGGAACCGGACCCCAAATTGAGGTCCAAAACCCCCAAATTTAGGAACCCTAGTTCTACCCTAAGTCCCCAAATTTCCCCAT